>JAOXJP010027539.1:0-16986 GCA_025762735.1 Platanus orientalis
CCACTCATCCATCTCAGCATCCTCATTTCAGTCACACTCATTTTATGTACTTGTTGTTTGTTGGTTGCCCAACATTCTGCTCCATAATGATTAGAACATGTGCTGGAAATGAATTGGGCATAAAAGGTCATTCAAAGTTTTGTTGGGGTATTAAAGGCCCGTTTGGGAATCTTCTAAAGAATGCATTCTATCCATTTTTAGTTCCAAAAAATTTATAAAAAAAATAAGAAAATGACATTTGGTTGCATAGAATGCATTCTTAGAATAGCTCTAAATATCACATCCTGGCAACATTTTTTAGCACTAAAAATAATAGTGCCAAAAAAACATAGAATGAATTCTTTAGGTCCATGCACAAGACTCGATGAATGAACTTATAACACTTGACTCCTCACATTTACATCGAAGGAAAAGCTTTTGATGAGAAGAGGATAGGAAAAACAATGTTGTTGAAACAAAAATTCATGAATATAAGTGAATTTACTAAAATACTTAACATGAAAATTTACCAAAATACCCCATATTCTTTATTTTTATGGATAAATTTTGGTGAATATGTTGGAATTGAGATAAATGATAATTACACCCTTTTATGGATTATTGGTTGTATATATGTGACAATATGCTAGATTTTTGTATCAATATGGAAAAAATACATTTTCTATAGGTTGTTGCTAAACAAAATTCTGCTTCAGAAAATTAAAAAAATAGATTCTAAATTAAATGTTCCTAAACATTCAGAATTACCAAATGTTCATAATTCATTTTTATTTGGCACCTGCAAAATTACTCCCACACCCCCATCTTTTAACCCTTTTTTCTCTTCACACCCTTCTGTAATAACCCGCATTACATTTAAAGGGTAAAATTGTAATTTTATCTCATAAGGATAAAATGGTCATTAAATATATATAGACATACCTTAGAGTGATTTAGGAAACATTTGGACCAAGATAACTGAGGTTGGGCCTTGAACATGTCAAATTCAAAAGTTATCTTGATGACGTTAGGGTAACTTTCCGGGCCCACCAAAACCAATATAAAGAGAATTAAAAGTTGAATTTCTTTTTGGAACGATCTTTGAGTCTAGTTTTCAACCTAACAAATGGTCTGTAAAAATGAATTTTATACAGAAAGTTATGGTCATTTTACTATCAGAAGGTCAAAACGAAAAATTCTGCATCTGTGATCCAAGTCGTAATCGATTATACACAAGGGGCATACCTCTCGAGTAGTGCCCGTGATCGATCACAAACCCCATGATCGATCATGAACAGTGTCAAAACACAAAATCCATGATTGATCATGACCTGTGATTGATCACAAACCTCATAATCAATCATGTCATGTCCATAAATACTGAAAATCTTGAAAGTTATGATTTTTGTCATTTTTATGACGTGACTTGCTTCCATTTGACCGTCACACGAGTGGAAACTCGTCGTCTAAGATGACTCAAACCCTATTTAAACCTCATTTAGGTCATTTTTCCTCATTAAAATAAAGAGGAAAAAGTTTAGAAAGGATTAGGGAAGTTCTTGAGTTAAGAGATGAAGGTTCTTCCCCAATTGAGTAAGTTTTACTCCCAATTCTAGAAATCTTCATAGATAGCTCATTTTCTTCATAAATCTAGCTATAACTATAGATTCATATTTCCCTACCTTAGTTTATGGTTTCTAACCATGTATTTGTTTGTTTACTTTTAAATGAATGAAGATTGAACAAAGGAAAAGGAGTTTTGGAGGAATTTCTCTTCAAGACAAAGATGATTAGTATTGGATGAGTGGATATTCAATTTATGCTCACTTTTTCAGTTTTAAGATTATAGATTTGTAAAAATTGATCTTGGATTTGGTGGTTCTACATCTATTATTTATGAGCTTAATTATTTTCTTATATAGAACCTTGATTTCATGGATTGTGTGAGTGGATAGGCATTTTATACTCACTTCCTTTCCTAAGATCTTAGATTTGATGATTGTATGTTATATTTTGGTGGATTCATCTCTAATTCCTTTTGAGAATGTTGTTTCCTTATAAATGAATCATGTTTCCTTGAGAATGTTGGTTAGTATTTTCTTGTTGATTTCCATGATGTTATTGGGTTATGAAGTAGTGTTATTGTGAATGGAACTTTGTGGGATGGATTGAATGGCTTCTATTCTATATGATAAATTTTGGGAGTTTAATTTACTTGTAATGTAGGTGTGAAAGGTTTCTTATGGTGAATATTGGGTTTCCCTTTTGATTTCCTTTGAATCCCTTAATTTTTGTACTTTACGTGTTTGATAAAATGTCTCTTACAGATTTTACATATTATTCAAATGTTTCTTGGATGTCTTTCGATTCCTTGCATGAGCTTAATGTTTTCTATGTTAGATTCTCTTAAATATATGTTGGTTTATGGCAATTGGTGATGTTCTATTCACTCTCTATGTTAGTCTATTACTCTCTTTTCTGTGTTTCATTATATTCATGTTACACCATGATGAATTGTGCTAATCCTATTAATCCTTATGTGACCACGTTATTATTTACATCATGTGATATCTCTTAATGACATATGCATATTATCATTGGCATAGCTTACTCCTGAATTTTCATGTGGTTCTTTACACGGGATTTCTACATGAGTTTTTAAAAAGAATTTGAAATACTTGGTTTTTAATTTACATAAACCTTATCATAAAATGATTTTATATCTATGATAACCTTATATGTTCTTAGACTTGGGTCACCATCTAAGCTTACTTGTAGGCATTTGGCACCTTTCATGTGACTTGCTACTACACCCTTTGAACTTTTCATGAGATAAAACACAGATCTTTTAAATGACATGATTATGTAATATCTATCTTATATTTACAAAAACATGGTTTTGGAACGTGGTTTTGGATGTGAGAATTCGATATGATACCCTTATGCGGGGATATGCTCTATTGGGCCCGAAGACCCTTATATGGGTTGGTCCTTATAACATTTATATGTGTATGGTCTTTATGACCCTAGAAACCCTTATATGGGTTAACTAGACATAGCCTCGTAGACCCTTATGTGGGTTGGATAGATGTAGTCCTGTAGACCCCTATGTAGGTTACCCCTCGTGGACCCGCAGACATCTTTGTAGGTTAGTCTTATGGCTTCAGGTACCCAATCACCGAGTCACATTAATAGGTGAAGATGACTCTAGTGGCCCAATATATGCTATATGATATGATTGTGTCAGAGACCCTTATGTAAGTTATGTGATTTGTTTTGTTAGAGACTCTTACACGAGTTATGTGATTTGCTTACTGGAGACCCTCACATGGGTTATATGTTATGGATTTGTCGGAGACTTTACATGATTTATTTACATTTGGGATTTATTATGTGATAGAGATTTCTTATGGGTTGACATGTGGCATGTAGCACTTGACATGAAGTATATAACACCTGACATGCACATATAGTACTTAGTCTATGGCATATACAGGATTCAGTTTATTCAATCACAGAGTATATGCCCTATTAGACCAGGAGATCCCTAAGTGGGTTGGTCTTTGTGACCTTTATATATGTGGAAGGTCTTTATGATCCCAGAGACCCTTATATGGGTTGGCTAGACATAACCCCGTAAACCCTTATATGGGTTGTCCCTCGTGGGCCCGTAGACCCCTTTGTGGGTTAGCCTTATGGCTTTAAGTACTCAATCACAGGATCACATTAATAGTTGAAGATGACCCTAGTGGCCCGATACATGTTATATGATATGATTGTGTCGGAGGCCTTAATGTGGGTTATGTGATTTGTTTTGTCGAAGACTCTCACACGAGTTATGTGATTTGCTTACTGGAGACCCTCACATGGATTATATGTGGTGGATTTGTCGAAGACTTACATGTTTTATTTACATTAGACTTTATTATGTGATAGAGACTCCTTATAGGTTGACATGTGGCATGTAGTACTTGGCATGAGGTATACAACACCTGACATGTACATATAATACTTAGTATGTGGCATATGCAGGATTCAATTTAGTTCACTTTGGACTCTCTTGTGGTTATCTTGTAATATGTGTATACTCGTTTCATAGTAGGGATACATGTTTAGTAAATGTAATGTATTGTCATTCCTACTTTGATTCTTTAGTTTATCTTGATTCCTTCTATTTATTATTGTTATTATCTTTGGCTTCGTTTAGTGTTGTATAAACTGCATACCTTCTCTTTAAGCCAATCAAGCTTATCCCAATTGGCACCACCCGTAGATGTGTAGGTGCAGAGGTTGGATTGCACCTTAGGAAGAGAAAGAGATGAGGAAGAGGCTTTCAAGCCCAAGAATGATATATTTGACTTCGGTTTTAATTACGTTATCAGTGATGTAGTACTTTGTTTACTTGAGATGGACCCCTTAATGGGCAAGGATTGTATATACTTTATAGGTAGGTGTAGGCCCATTTTATTTTGGATGGTTATGATATACTTTTGGATAGTCATGATGACATTATCAATTCCGCTGCACTTATTTGGATTATGTCATTATTATCCTATTCCACTGTGATGTATTTATCTTATGTGGATTTAAATGAATGTTCAAGGATAAGAAAACAAATTTATATGGAAAAATGATGTGTGATTAAGAGGGTTTGTGACTCACTCTAAGCTTGTTGGTCTCTCCGCTATGAGAAACGGGTTTGGGGTGGATCATTTCCATGTCACGAATCCGAACCTGACCCATTTCATGGTCGCGGATTTGGGTCGTGACACCCTCCCCTCCTCTCTCCCACATCTCTCTCCTTCTCTTTCCCTCTGGCATCTCTCTCTCTCTCTCTTTGGCATCTCTCTCTCTCTCTCTCTTTGGCATCTCTCGCTCTCTCCCTGTCTCTCACTCCTACATCTCTCTCTCTTTCTTTTTTTTGGCCTATTCGGTGTTGCAAGTCCGAATAGAGGCCCAACAGGGCCAAACACCTTGTTCAGCCTTGGAGGTCCAAAAGAGGCCCTCTTGCTTGGCCCTGTAGGTCCGAATAGAGAGCTTTGTTCGGACCTATAGGTCTAAACAAGGTTTTCTCAAAAAAAAAAAGAAAAAATGAAAGAAGAAGAGGAAGGGGAAGGAGGAGGAGGATGTGGTCATCACTGTCGTCGTTGCCGCTACCGTTGCCACCGCCATTGGGATCACCGGAGTGGGGTGGCTCTTGTTCATTCTAACAGTGGGTGTAGAGAGAAGGGCTAAGAGGGTAATTTTAAACATGAATACTGATTAGAATTTTGAATTTTTTTAAGGGGGATGTGGAGAGCAATTTTGGAGGTGCCAATAGAAGCTCCCTAAATTGTTTTGCTACTCCGAACTCTACATTCTACACTCATTCGGTCTCAGACTCCTTCATCTCAAATTTGGTAGGACCAATTAAAATCACCCCAAGGTAGGCTGACATGAGCGTTGAAAAAGTGATTTATATTTTTTGGGGAATGCTTTTCACTTTTTGGTGCTGATGTGTTGGCCATGATGCCAATCCTATCTTAGGGTGACTTTAGTTGGTCCTACCAAATCCTAGGGGGACTCCTTTATTTATTTCATTGAGGTTCTATTTGTTTAGTTAAAAAATTTTGTTAGGACGTAAAATGAATCGGAGGTAAAAAAAAATTCCTACCTTAGGGTGACTATAGTTGGTCCTTACATCCTTTGTTTATTTTACATCCCCGTAAATAGGATGTAAATTAACTTTATAAAATTTCAATCATATTTTTATTTTAATAGATGTACACTAAAAAGAAAAAGAAAAAACATAGCCAAACTAAATTTTACTAAATTTGTGATACTCGTAATCTCCAAAAATGTAAGGTGATTTTTTTTTTGCTAGAGCCACATGGGCATACATGTTGACAACACCACAAGGCAGGACTACACTGAACTGGTGAGAACCCGAGCATGTGAGAAAACAGTGCACACTGCTCCCCCCCCCCAATACCACTGTAGGGATTCAATCATGGGTCTTCCTTAGAGAAGATAGATGCCGCAGCCACCCGAGCATGGGGTCATTGGCTGTAAGTAGGGGTGGCAATATTTGACACGACCCGTGAACCTGACACAAACCCAAAATGAAAATAAACTGGTTACGGTTGACTGTAAACGTGTTTTTGGTCAAAACAGATTGTCCCGCCAACACCAAACAAAGCTAACCCGTCAACACAAATTACCACATAACCCATGAACCTGACACAAACTCAACATGAAATAAGTGGGCTACACGATTAATAAATGTGTCTGGGTACGGGTTGAGCCATATAGTTGTATACCCTTATCTCGACACGACACAAACCCGACCTACCAATACGAATTGCCACCCCTAGCTATAAGGTGGATCTCACCACACACATTAGAGGGAACAATTTGGTAGCATAGATATTTATGTGAAGTAAATAAAGGGCTGAGTGTTTATTTAAATGATGTGTGTATAAAGTGGGTTCCACATCGTCCATCACACTTAGATTATTATTATTTTAAAAATCTTTATCTATTGACCAGATGTATCGTTCTTGAATCCACCACCATGTTCCAATCTAACACATCAAAACGACCATAGTGTTGGTCGCACAATGGGTTAGCTGGGCATCTTATTTATGCCTTTAGGTTTTTTAATACTAGGCATGGTTGGGATCAGGCTATGCAACCTCATCTTGGTCATTGATCAATTTGAGTCCATCACTAATGAAGGAAAGGGATCAATGACTTCTTTAAGTTGTCTTACTTCACCCTCACTGTAGTCGCTTTGATCTCTATCTTAAAGAGGCTTCTCTATCATCATACAACACGACATGACAAAATTGGATTACAAATTTTGATATGAGATCTACTAAACCTAAATATTATAAAGATCAAAATTAGTAAATACCGTCTTTGTAAATAAATGCTTAAATCACTAAAACCCTAATTGTTGCATCTCCCACCCGTCAAAGATATAGATCCTTAAACCATCGAAACAATATATCCAGTGTAAATCCCCTACCCAAGACACAAATAAATCACCATTACGAGGAGAGTTTGGGAAATAAAAAAGAGGGAAAAACGTAACCAAACAATTTAAGAGGTAGTGAAGAAGAAAATAGAGGAGGATGAGGAGGGGAAGAGGAAAACAAAGAAAAAGATTGTTTCATAGATCAAATCGTGAATCCGGTGGTGGGTAAGTGGCAAAATCATTGAATGTGAAAGGAAATGAAGCATTCATTGAACGTAAAACAGAACAAAGAGCTATCATAAGCAACTTAAGTCTGATTTGGAGGTAAAATTTATATGTCCTTTGAACGTAAAATGGTGGGACCCAATAACAAAGTTTTACCACCTTTAGCTCATTTTACTTCCAAACAAACAGTCGAAAACAAAGTTTATAACATAAAACTTGACATTGAAACTAGGGCTATCAATGAGCCTAGCTAGCTCGGCTCAGCTCATCATGAGCTGAACTTGAGCTTTGTTTGAAGCTCATAGAACCAAGCTAGAGCTTTCATTTGAACTCGTTTCCTAAGTGAGCCTGAACCGAGCTGTACTAATCTCAGCTCGCTAAAGATATTATATATAATATTATGAATATAGATATCCTACAGACGGTGCAACATGTTCAGAGTGGGGAGTTGATCAACCTGCTAATTCAACAAACTATGTGGAGGAGCCAACAAATGCTCCTCTCTTATGGGGAAGTGGTAACTACTGGTGGAATGGATGAAACTAGAGGGAATTCTATGGAGGTTCTATCATTGTCATTCCAACAAGCATTCCAACATATTAGTGTGTAACAAACTTAAGGAGTGATAGTAGCAAGGACCACCCGGAGAAGTTATAAAGAGAGAGCTCATCAATGGCTCAGCAGGGAATTGGGTGTTGAAGCCAAATCTAAAACTCTTAATGTGGGTGGGAATGGCAGTCAAAAACTATGACTAGAAGACAATGAAAGAAGATGCTTGGAAGAGTCCGAAAGGCATGATCACTCTCAACAACACTCAGGTACGGATTAATTCAATGTTTATGCAACACTTAATAAAGTTGAATAATCTTCAATTACAGTTTGAAGGGGGTTTAAAATTTGGTGATCTACTAAATCGAAGCAAATATGGTGGAAAGCTAAGATTTACATCCTTATCAAAATCAAATGTAAAAATAATCTCAAACAGAGGAATAACAAAGGTTAGATGTACAAAGTGTTGTCCATGGGGGCCAAGGGGAACCACCTCCCATTTCAAGGCCAGTATACAACAAATCTCTTCAGTCCTATAAGGCTACACTTGGTTACTTCCATTTATACCAAATCTATCAACAATGAGCATACTGGCCTAGAACTATAGGGGGTGCAGGAATCCCCATACAATTCGTCTCCATTGGGAGCGTGTACACTCAAACCCACAACTTATTTTGTTAGCTAAAACAAAAGGCTTTGTTTCCCAGACTTGGGGTAGAGTCCAATTGGGAAGAGGGTGGGAGGGTTTGGGGGTGGACTCTAGGGGTTTATCAGGTGGGTTACTCATATGTTTGAAAGAGTATAAGAGTGTTACAGTTATCACTATGACACCAAATAATATTTTCCTCCATATAACTGAAACCTACTATGGGGATAAGTGGACGTGTGTGTGTGTGTGTTCATGGGGAACCAACCGGCTTACTCAAGAAGACAGTAAATGTGGCAACATTGGCTCCATCAAACGAGGCAAATTCAAGGCTTGATTGTTTATATGCGAGATTGGAACTGCCTATGGGATGTTCACCGCCAACGAGAAGAGAACTTGCTCAAGGTCTCTGAATTCTATATGAGAGAAATCTAAGTCATATGGGTTGCAAAGGCCATCCTTTCAAATGGTCTAATGGCCAAATAGGACAAAGAAATGTGGAGGAAAGATTAGATAGAACCAAAGCAAATGGTGAGTGGAGATTGCTTTTCCTAGAGGCCTATGTGGAGAATCTCCCTATACCTGGCTCAGACCATCTACCAATTATCCTTTATCTACATTAACTGAGGAGGTGTGCAAACAAAATACCATTTAGATTCAAATGGTTCTGGACTCACCATGAGGAATGCAGGCACATTATTGAGACAATGTGGCAGAAAGGGAACAATCATCACATAGTGAATGTGTAGATTAACTCCTGCTCTTAAACAATGGAACAAGTTCTCTATGGGGAAGATCCAAGAGAAGATAAAGAATATTAGAACATGACTTAAAAATATTATGAGAGAACCTGAGTCATGGGATAAAAGGACAATTAAATCTATTGAGAAAGGAGTTAGAATTACTCTTAAAGGATGAAGAGACCCTATGGGGTCAAAAATCTTGTATTCTGTGGCTTCAATACAAAGACCGCAACACAATATTCTTCCATTTATCCATTGTGATTTGAAGAACCAAAAATAGAATTACAGCATTAAGAAACACTTGGGTCAATGGGTGACCTCGATGAGTGATATTGATAACATTCTTGTGGATTACTTTCAAGAGCTTTACAAGTCCTCCCAATCTGAAAATAATTCAATCCAAGAATTAGTAGCAAACATCAATTCTTATCTAACAATTGAGGAGGTTCAGTTTTTTGGAACAACCTTTTTTGAACAAGTTAATCCATGAGGCTATCTTTAGAATGGGACCTTTAAAAGCCTCGGGTCCAGATGAATACCTAGTTGGGTTCTTCCAAAAATTTTGGAGTGTGATTGGGCCTAGTGTTATAAGCTATGTGCGCGATGTTTTGGAAGAGAAAATTGACGTCAAAGAAGTAAACCACACCTTCCTCACTCCGATCTCTAAGGTGGTCAATCCTATTGAGCCAGGAGATTTCAGGCCTATAAGTCTTTGCAATGTAATGTATAAAATATTGGCTAAGACTGGCAAACAGGATCAAAAAAGATAATTCTAAGCCTTTTTTTTTTTTTAGAAAGCCAATATGCTTTTATCCAAGGGCGTATGATCACAAACGATGTCCTCGTCTCATATGAACTTATCCATTTCATGCAAACTCATAAAACAAAAAATAAAATTATGGCTATAAAGATGGACTTGAGTAAGGTGTATGATAGCATTGAAGGACCTTTTCTCATCTAAGTAATGAAAAAATGGGATTTAGTCAAAAATGGACCCTGCTCATCTATAATTGTATTTCCACCACTGATTTTCAAGTGCTTACAAATGGGATACTTGGAAGGAGGTTTTCAGCTACAAGGGGCCTGAGATAGGGTGATCCATTGTCTCCTTACTTGTTCATCTTGTGTACAGAGGGTCTATACACTAGACGACAAAACCTAGAAAAAAGGAATATCATATAAGGAGTTAAGATAAAAACAACTAGTCTTGCAATTACTCATTTACTATTTACTCACAACTATTATATTTTTTTGTAGAGCTTAGAAGGAGGAAATGCAAGCTATCAAGCATTGCATTTCAAAATTTCAAGAAGCATTTGGACAAGAAGTCAATCTGGCTAAGTTAGAAATTATATTTTGTCGAAATACCCCCTAGTTGTCCGCGAGGAGATGTCTCTTTTAATGAGAATGACCGAGGTGAGGCAGCAAGCAAAGCACCTGGGTCTTCCCTCCATAATTGGGAGAAATAAAGTAAATTAAGGTCAACTTCTCTCTCAAGCCGGTAAGGTAGTTTTGATTAAAACGGTAATAAATTCCCTCCCAATGTATGTCATGTCCTATTTTTTAATTCCAAAAAAAAGAAAGAGGAGAATAAAATGAACTGGATAGCATGGAGTAAATTAAGGTGCCCAAAGTTCCAAGGGGGAATGGGGTTCTAGGATCTTCACTTGGCAAACATTGCTATGCTTGCAAAACAAGGGTGGAGATTGATGACCCAACCTCAGTCCCTATGGGAAAAACTAATGAAATATTTATATTTCCCTTACCAAATCTTTCTTCATGCTCCAAAGAAAAATATAGTCTTGGGGATGGACAAGTTTAGTAAAAGGGAGAGAAACTCTTTATAAAGGCTGCTTGTGGACGATGGGGACGGGTAGGGACATAGATCTCTGGAAAGACCCTTGGTTGAAAAGTCTTCCCTTGTGGAAGCTATTCTCACAAAGACCCTTGGAGTGTTTGATCCAAAAGGTCAATGACTTGATTAATGATGATGGTCACTCTTGGGACCTAACTCCAATAGAATAACATCTAACTGAAGAAGAGAAACAAGCCAATCTCAACACCTCGATAATGCCTAGAATACTGACAGGTTAATTAGATTGGTTTCCAAATACAATAATGAGATTTTCAGTCAAATCTACCTATGCTCTTCTTATGAATCCTCTAGGAGAAAGTCCTCATGCTGGAAATGATAGGATTTGGAAACTAATATGGATACTAGAAATGCCATAGAAAATTCAAAATTTCATATGGTGTGCCTTCCATGAGGCCCTAGCAGTTGGAAAAGAACTACACAAAAGAATACCAAATATCTCTCCTACTTGTCTACTTTGCAAACAATCATGTGAAATCATTTTGCACTGCCTTGTTTTATACCCCTTTGCATCTAAAGTCTGGGTTTTGTGCTATCTTTTTGGTTTAAAATATCCTCAAGAGAATGAAACCTTCAGGAAATGACTCATATTTGACCTCAATTCTCTCTCTTTCCAAAAAAAGAAGAAAAGGAGTTAAGAGTAATGCTACAGAACAGATCAATTGTCTACTGGCTTATATGGCTACCAAGAAATTCTATTATTTTCAAGCATCAAAGTTTTATCGCATTAAAAGTTAAGTATGCTATTTTATCATTGTGCAAGGTATATCAACTTCAACAACATTCTAAAAAAGAAACTTAGACTTTTTGTGTCATCAAGGCTTTTTTGCTCTTCTGGACGTCTAGGAAATTTTTTTGCAGATAAATGTTAACGTTGCTTCTCCTCCTTAATCATAGTGAGTCAGCAATTCGGGTGGTTGCAGTGAACAAGGAAGGATGTTGGTAGGGCACATTTTATAAGAAAGGAAAATGAATGTTGGTTTTGGAGGCCTAGAAGGAGGCCATAGGATGGGGTCTACAGTTAGCTTCTCAGTTGAAGGCTCCTAGAGTCCTACTTTCAGGCTCCCTTCAAGCAGTGATAGTTGTAAATGGCAGCTTTTGGGAGTGCCCCTGGTTCCTTCGTATTAGTTTCCTGGATTGTAAATCTCTACTTGTAAACTTTAACTCTATCACTGTTAGATGTGTAAATAGGTGCTTTAATGGTCATGCTCATGACATGGCAAAGAAGGTTCTTATGGATCCAAATATTGTAGTGGACTGTCCAAGATGGTTTTTTCGGCACGAGTCGTCTGGTGCTTCGCCTCCTTCGTGAAATTTTCACCAAAAGAAAAGAAAAAACTTTTAAATGCAGTTTGTAATTGATTAGAGAATTATATGTATTTCTATATATAAAATGACAAAAAATCAAATCAAGAACCTTTTCATTCACAAAAAAATCAAGAACCATTTAAATATGGAGAATGATCGTTTTTGTTGACACAGACTTCTATTGGAGTACCATTGATTGACACATGATAGGTTTTTGAATTTGGTGTCTCTTTTTGAACATCTATTTTTTTCATTTGAACACTTTTGGGCGTTTGTAACCAAACACAACACATGTCAGTTTATAAATCACCATACACACTACAAACACTTTTTCATCACAGAACATTTTCTTCCAATAAATACACTTTACTATTGGTAAAGGAATAGATATATATTTTAATTTTAAAAGGACAAAAAATCTGTGGAACAAATGATATATTTAAGATTTTATTTCTATTATAAAATATATATTTCTTAAATAGTACAAATCCTTTTTACAAAAAAAAAAAGAAGAAAAGAAATGATCCTTTTTACAGTACGGATCTTATAATCCTACTTTCTCGCTCTCCCAAGTCTCCTTCGTCAAACTATCTCCATCCACTCTCTGCTTTTACTTTTCATCCCCTGACTCCTCCTCTCTTCCATTTTGGTTTTACTCATCTCCCCCCATTCCCTCAACCCACCCCCATTCTTGTGATTTAGTCTCTCATCATGATCGAACTGACCTTTCATTCTACGAGCAACGACTAGAGTGCACCGGAATAATAACCACAAGTACTCTTTCTCTCAAGTACTCTCTCTCTCTCTCTCTCTCTCTCGGGTTCTACGTTAGCAAAGTATTTGGTACTTGATTTTTTTTAATAATTTTGTTGAGTAATTTTTGGTAAAAAACAGTAATATGTCATCGGGTATTGGCCAAAATACTATTGTGTTGTTACTTGCCGAGCCGAGTTGTGAAACAGACAGAGCCGAGAAAAATCTATTGTGGAAAATTTTCTTTTTAGTAACATAAACAAAAGTATGGTTTTTTGTTTGCTACAAAAGGCCACACAGCTGATCACCTGCATTATTTCATTTGCTCTGCCAACAAGCATAATAAACATCTTTCAAATTCATTGTTTCTTATCTTTGACACGAGTTGCGCACGCACGCACACCAAAAACAAAAAAAAAACTAAGAGATGGCTTCTTAGTCCACTCGTAAGGATGCCAAGCCCTCTCAATTAGCCATGTGCATAGTTCCTTTGTCCTTGCTAGCCTTGTTAGGCCCAAATCGAATGTTTCAGAAAAAAGAAGGTGAAAACGAATCTCATGAGAACTGTGAAAACAGCATCAGGGTGCAGACACATCAGCACAGAAAAGTGATAAGTGCCCCCAAAAAGTGTAAATCACTTTTCGATAGAGATGCGTCAGCCCCTCTGGTGTTGTTTGCACAGTTCTCACAAGATTCGTTTGCACATAATCCAAGCCCAATCCTAACCAAAAGGAGTGTATGACCAGTGTATGATGTGCACCAGATACTGAAACAATTTATGTTTTCGAATTTAGTGCCTCTTTTTGGGCATCTACCTTTTGAATGTAGCCCTTTCTCTGACACTTTTAATCTTGTACATAACATGTGTCAGCCTCTAAAGTGGTCACAGATTATTCACATCTATTTTGGTCATAAAAAATTTATTCCCCCATTATCATATGATAGTTTTACTCTATGAAAAATAGCCCCTGAATATTCATAAGAATGGAGCTCGGCTTTTGTGTACACAAAATCTGTGTAATTTATGCACATGGACACATCAGCACTGAAAAGTGATTTACACTTTTTAGGGGGTGCTTATCACTTCCGCACTGATGTGTCATGTCCCTTGGTTTGTGTGCACAAATTACACATGAATTTTATGTGCACAAAATCCATACTAATAAGAATGGTATTTTGCCACATCATAGAAGGCTATTTTGGGTTGGAACTTTTTGTGTGGAAGAGGTGAATGTGAAGAACACCAAACTCACAAACTCATTTGGTGCTACTGGGTTACTGAATGTCAAAATCATACTTAATTTCTGGTAACCTTTGTGAAAAATATGGTGTGGGTATCGTGGAAAGACCGGGTGGCCTGCCCACCCCACTTCGGGGAATCGTGCCAAGCCAACGTGGGCCGTCCTCAGAGTTTTGGTTTGGAGTCATCAACAACTCAGGTTTTTACAGACGGGGTTGAGCGTCTGCCTCATTTCCCTTGGAAAGGAGGATTACGGGCTTTGCAGCTGAGCTCTGGCAATTGGGTCTAGGGTTGACTCTCAGACTGATATGGTTTTTCAGGGATTCAGATAAGCTGTTTGGTTGTAATTGGGGAAGGTGTTAAGCACCCCAATTACCGACCTTTCTAGGGTGGCTCCTTTAGCCTAGAAACTTCCAAGTGCCCGTAAACGAAGATGAATGTATGTGGTTTTTTTATTTTTATTGGTCTGGACCACCCCCGTGGTGTGATCACTACAATTACACCTAAGACATAGTCTTTGGCTGCCTACATACCCGATCTTGTATGGTTTGATGTTCCTAGGATTTTGTCTGGATCAAACTGCATATAGTTCTTAAGATTTATTATGTGTGCAAATCTCGATAGTCAAGTATGTCTAACTGTAAGAGTGGATTAGGTGTTGTTCATTTTACTGTATTTATATACTTACATAGTAGTCATCGCTACTAAAATACGTTAGTGAACTGGGGTCAAGACACTGTTATACCAATGTGAGTGTTTTAGGGACCTGATTAGACTATGGCTAAGTCCCAAGGTCTTTGGGTCGTAAATCAATACAACACAACCCTAGGATAAGGTGGGACTGTAAAAGGTCAGAAATGGTTTTAAGGTAGTGATTTGGTTGGGTTTCTCAGTCAGACCATGTTGACATAGCCCCACGACACTATCGTTGTCTCTCAAGTAAAACTTAGGTGTTGGACACTTAAATGTTTGATACTGGGCCTACTCTATGTTTAAAGGCTAGACATGGGTTTTAGAGGTTGGAACAGGGGTTTCCTATTGTTCTGAAATATTCAAAGGCTAGACAAGGATTTTGGAGGTTGGAACAGGGTTTCTTATGGTTATAAAAGTGTAGAGCTTCATTTTTACCTTCTGATTTATTAAAAGGGGTAAAATTAGAATTTTCCAGTTAGTATGCCTGATATTCATGTGTACGCCTAATATTTAAGTACGCCCGATCTTTCACAGTGATGTGAGTTCAAGCGTACTGTCTCAGATGGATCCCACTTGATTGTTTTAGTAAAATCAGGGGTCTAAAAGTCTTTCCTCGATGGTTTCTAAGGGTTTGCTTGTTTTTTCAGACCACGGGTCACATAGGGATAGAAAGATAGGGTTTTCAAGTTAGTACACCTAAACTTCCTATACATCTAATCTTTAACAACATTAAGACTCAGGCGTACACTAGACAACTTACACTCAAATGGACATAGCTCCCTCCATAGAACTCAGAATCGAGTGTGATTGGTCTCTTTGGAAAGCTGAGAGAGATATTTCTAACAAGTATAATGAGCATGGGTTTTGTACTATTCATATACTTGAAATAGGCAGTACGCCTGAACTCAGTGTATACACTTGAATTTTAACTGGATTAAAATTCAAGTGAATGTTGGACAATCCACACTCAAATGGACATTTCTCTCTCCACAAACTCAAAATCAAGCATGGTTGGTCTCTTTGGAAAGCTGAGAGAGATATATTTCTGAAAAGATATAATAAGAATAGGTTATGTATGCTTAAAATTAGGCTATACACCTTAAATTTAATTGAATTAAAATTCTGGCATACCTTAAAATTCAAGCGTATTGGTTCTGAGTCAAATACCAACAACATGTTTTTTTATGGTTTTAAGGCACCAAAAGGGGTCCAAAGGACCTGGAATTTTGCAGGGAGTTAGGTTTATACCCCAATGAACTCTTTGTAAAATTTCAACCCTATTGGATGGGTATAGACCCTCTTATGAATTTTTAATGTATGTGGGTCATGAAAAAATTTACATAGTCTTGTGCAAAATCAATAGGTTGTGGGATCCATTCTGAGGGCTATACCCATGGGATTATGCCCAAATTTGGTGGGAACAAGCATAGGGATTCATGAAGTTATTGTACAAATTTGAGAGCAAAAAAATATATACATAGGAAGTTATTTAGTAAACAAGATGAATGACTAGACTGAAAATGGAATGGAGGCAGTAAAAAATAATTAAGTAAACATTCTAGTAAAATGCTTAAATTGAAATAAAATGAAGTATAAAAAATGTTGAAAATGTATAAATTATCTATCTATCAAATACAAAAATAATTTCATAAAAATTACACATAGGCTAAGAATGAAAATTCCAAAATTAACCATTAATCGGGTTATGCTGTGAAGAACATATTTGCACAGTGAGAAAATGGGGTCCATTTTGGGGGTCAAATGGTCTCATCTAGGGATCAAATTTGGTGGGCTGATAATTCATTATAACAGTAACTCTCAGATAAAATTTGAGTTCCAAACTCCAAGTATGGAGGGACTTATGATCACTGCACCTAGGTTGTTAAAAAAATAAAGCTAAAAAGGGGAGACAAACTTGTCTCCCCTATGTCCCACCATGGGGGTTACTTGTTTGAGATTAGGGATGAGTCCCTTACATCATAGAGGATCTAAACAAGAACGAAAAGGGAAGGGGACCAA
>JAOXJP010027550.1:0-16986 GCA_025762735.1 Platanus orientalis
TCCTGAATGTGCATCCTCAAGAGCTCCTTGAACTTCATCATTTCTAAGACATCTCATGAAAACGTCATTGAAAGAACGACAATAAAGTTGACCATTAAAGTATAAAAATCGGGGTGCACGTCGCCGTATTTTAGTCCTATGCTTTAGGTCATCTGGTAGCTTCCCATATTGCAAGTAGTCGATGAGTGGTTGCCTCTAGTCTTTAATTTCAATTTCAAATATAGAGACAACATTACTATGTTGAAGTTCATCCCCAAAGTATGCCAAAGAGGGTAATACCCATCATCGACAAACAGGAACAGTGGTTGCTTCTTCTTCAGGCAAAGCTAAAGTAGCTGCGAGATTTCTTAAAGCATCTGCTTGTTTATTCTCATTTCTTAGCACATGCCCTATAGTGATATCTTCAAAAAAATTTAAAAACTGATAAGCATAACCATGGTATGGAATTAAATCTGACTTTTACATCATACTCTGTTAAGAGTTGATTTACAATAAGTTGAGAATCTCTATATACATTGAGCTGGTAAAGCTGCAACTCTAAGGCTATCTCTAACCCGATGATAAGCACTTGGTATTCAACTACATTATTTGAGTATGGCTGCGTTAAAGCAAAGGAAAAAGGTAACACTTCTCCTTGTGGGGTAACGAACACCACTCCTGTCCCAGCTCCGTCTCTGCCTGCTGCATCATCAAAGAACATTTTCCATGCCAGTGGAATATCTAAGTAAAAGACTTCTTCATCAGATAAGTCTTCAGATAATTCTCACTTTGCTAGGATTGGGTGATCAGAAAGGAAATCTGCCAAGGCTTATCCTTTCACTGCCTTTTGAGGCACATAGGCGGTCTCAAATTATGATAAGAGAAGAGCCCATTTAGCTAATCTTTCAGAGAGTACTGGTCTCGTCATGATGTATTTAAGATGATCATCACGTGAGATGAGCCGAATAATATATGCCAACATGTAGTGTGGAAGCTTCTTTGTAGCAAAGATGATAGCAAGACATGTCTTTTCAATAGGGCGAGTAGTTCAACTTTGCTCCTACTAGAGTCCGATTTAAGTAGTACAGAGCATTTTCTTTTCCTTCACCATTGGTTTATGCAAGAAGTGCCCCCAACGAGTGCTCTTGCGCTACAATGTAAAGAATCAATAACTTCCCTAGAATTGGTGCAGCTAAGACTAGTGGCTTAAGGAGATACTCTTTTATTTTCTTCAAAGCATTCCTACAAGCATCATCCCACACGAAGGGTGTGTCTTTCTTCATCAACCGATTAAAGGGTTGACAGCGGCCTGCCAAGTTTGAAATGAACCTTCGGAGCAAGTCTTCCTTGCAAGCTTTTCAACTCGTGTACATCTTTAGGCTCTAGTATGTTTTGGATGGCTTCAATTTTTTATTGGTCGATTTCGATGCCACGATGCCGAACTATGAAGCAAGGAACTTTCCTGAAGTAACTCTAAATGCGCACTTTAACGGATTCATCTTCAATTGATATCTTCATAATCGATTAAAGATGTCACGCAGATCTTTTAAGTGGTTTGCCCTTTTTCTGGACTTTACAACCAAGTCATCTACGTAACATTCAACGACTTTGTGAAGCATATCATCAAAGATTTTCTGCATAGCACGTTGATAAGTAGCCTCAACATTCTTCAGGCCAAAAGACATAACGCGGTTACAGTATATCCCTTTTAGAATACGAAACGCAGTCTACTCCTTATCCTTGGGTGACATTTGAATTTGATTATAGCCTGATGAGCCATCCATAAAAGACAATACTTCATGACCTGTAGTGGCATCAACCATGAGTTCAATGATGGGAAGGAAAAAATCATCTTTGGGACATGCATCATTCAAGTCTTTGAAATCAACGCACACCCGTATTTGCCCATTCTTCTTTTTCACTGGTACTATGTTGGTAATCCATGTTGGATATTTTACTTCTCTAATGAAGTCTGCTTTAATCAACTTATTGACTTCAACCTCAATTTGTGTAAGAAACTCAGGACGAAAGAGGCATTGTTCCTGTTTGATAGGATGTACACCGTGCTTGATAGCGAGATTGTAAACTGCCACCTTGGGATCAAGTCCAGACATTTCCTTGTAATTCCAAGCGAAGACATTTTTATACTCCTGGAGCAATTTGAGGTATGATGTCTCTTCTTTTGGACTTAACGAAACGCTTATGTAAGTGGGTCGAGGGTCCTCTTTAGTGCCAAGGTTTAACTCTTTGAGTTCATCAACAGTTGCTTGCCCCCCTTCTTCGAAGACTAGAGGAGCTTCTTCAAGTTCATCATCTAAGGAAGGTTCTTCAACCACTTGGACTGTGATATGGTTAACTTAGACAATGTCTTCAGATCCCTCCTGAAACCACAATGTGTTGCTTAACAACCAAAGTTTATCTTGGAGATACTTTTAACTTCATTCTCCATTTCATGCGAGAAGGGATTGAACTTCTTGGTTCACCACACCCTTTATCCACAATAGGATCTGACTTTTGTTAGTGCCGTCTTTGGATGCCATTTTTTGGTTTCGCATTGTGAGACTACAGACCAAGGCACAAGAGTACAAACATTTTTCATAACCGAGTTTGATGATTAGACATGGCTGTTTTCCCCCCTAATTGATGAAAAATTGAGGCTCATGAAGTTGCTTTATCAATCCAATCAAAATCAAAAGAGCGTGATGATATTGACTTCCTTTGTTTTGGTTTGTCTAGGACCTTAACAGTAATATGATGACTAGATGCTTTCTTTTTGCCTGAAATGAAAATAGGCTCTAGAGGTGTAGACCCAACACCTGTTCTAGATGGGGGCACTTTCTCTCCTACCATTCGTAACTTGCATTGTATTGTAATTAATCCATGCATTACATCACCAGTTTGTGCGGGAGAAAGTTCAGCTAGCTGTCGCGGCTCTCCTTTTCTGTATCCGACTTTCTTAAAAAGCTTATAGACATGGGATCATACCACCCACTCGATTGCTACTTAAATGTAAAAGAATTTACCTTATCAATCTGTGATATAGTGGGCACTGATGTGAATGCCTTCACAAACCCTTCAAGAGATGGTTTAGAGCCCATTGTATTTGAAATTGCTTGGGTTGGAAGAACTAAGTCCTCTTGCAATGTCTTAAGGTCAGCCCTTGAAAGAGGATATTTTCATTTATTGGTTATTGCCTCAAATAATGAATCACCCTCTTTTCATCATGATTTTGGTACATAACGCAAGATTGGAGTAGTCCTTGTACCTATAGGAAGTGTCAACTTTGGTGCAAACTTACAAATTTCTTGATCACCTTGATGTTTTTCAATAGGGAATGACTCACTTGCAGAGTCTTGGACTTCTTTCCCTTTGTGAGTTTTATTGGAAATGGGGACGGATAAGGGTAATACTTCTGGAATCACTTCATCCTCCAAGTAAAATATTGCATCTGCGAAATATGCTTTGGCCTTAGTGAATGGTTGAATTTCAGCCACAACCCGCCTCTGCATTCCGTCTTGATAATATTTGAAGCATTGGTGTAAGGTGGAAGGAACCAGCCCTATTTCATGTAACCATGGGTGGCCAAGGAGAAGATGGTACGATGTCTTGCAGTCAATCACATGAAAGAGTGTGGTTGACTCTAAGTCTCCAATGATGAGTTTTAGTCAGATCATACCAATTGCTCATTGTCCACCTTGGTTGAAGCCTTAAATCATCAGCTTGTTGCGAGCCAATTCATTTGTGGAGATTCCTATTTGCCTCATTGTACAAATTGGCATTAGGTTCATTGCAGATCCACAATCAAGCAGGATGCGGTGAATTTTGTGTTCGAGCATGTACCTTGTAACATACAAGGGCCTATTGTGTGGGCGAGAACTAAATTGCAAATCCCCATCTGTGAATGTGATTATAGCCATACAAGAAGTATTTGACTATGGCTTGCTATCAGTGGGAGAACTCTCTTCTTCTACATCTGGATTTTCTTTTAGGTACTTAAGAAGATTATCACTTGAAATTTATTCTTCGTTGTCCAAGAAAACATAATTTGCATTAGACACATCCTCAACATTGTCCTTAGAAGCGTCATCTTCATAGACTGCATAACAAGAGATAACATGAACATCTACGCATTCTTTTTCATAGAAATTCTTTTGGCATGAATTCTAAAAGAATCACTAGAATATGAGGAGATTATTTAAGAACATCTTCAGGGTCGGTAGGTGAAACTTTCTGTGCTTGACTCTTTCTTGCCCCTTTTTTCTTCTTCTTTGTTTCAACATTGGGCTTACTTTTCCTTTTGTGTCATCTTGGCCTTGGACAAGGTGAAGTTTGAAGGTGTTGAGTTTTCAACTTACACCGGGTAACTATAGTCCAACCTTCATCATCAAATGATAACACTTTAACTTTGGAATGTACACTTTCGGCCAAGGGAGCTTGCTGCTCTTGTTTTGGTGAATGACACATAGATTACCCCTGGCTAGATGAAAAATCTGTGATGGGGTCCAATGACCCAAATGTGAATTGATGCGGTGGCGAGAACACCTTTGTATCTTGAGAAGGTGACACTGGCATCACGTATGAGATTGATACAGGAGTAGGACTAAATGAGCTAAAAGTGATTGTCATCATGTTGGTAGCTACTACATCCTCTATGGAATCAATTTTGATCTTTCTTTGTCGTGCTAAATCCATGATCTTTTCTTTCAAGATGAAGCACTTCTCGATTGGGTGATTGACTACCTAATCATAGCGACAATATTTTGGATCATTCTCATGACCCATCTCTTCAGGCCGCTTTGAAGGTAGGAGCTCGATCAGTTTCAACTGCAGTAACTCATCAAGTATCTTCGAGACATCAGAGTTTGGAAAAGGATATACTTTTACTTCGGGCTCCTTCAAAGACATTTTGGCCTTCCCTTTGTCATGGGATGTATTGGCCTTACTTTCTTCCTTATTTTTTCTAGAGATTTTGACGGGTTTGGTTGTGACTGTCATAACTTCCTTGCCTTTAGAGGATTTTATCACCTTCTTGAATTCATTCTTTTCTTTTTCTTTTCGGGCAACTTCCGACCTGGGATCTCCATGGGTAGCAATGCTGAGCTCCATATCATGGGTTCTGGTAGCCAACTCCTCAAAAGTATAGGGTTTTATCCCTTTGAAGATATAGTATAAACCCCAATGTATTCCCTAGATGCACATGTCGATTATAGAAGCTTTGGATAGCCTGTTCCTGCAATTAAGAGCAAGGTTTCTCCAGCGATCGATGTAGTCTGTGACTGGTTCATCTTTTCTCTATCATGCAGTAGCAATTTCTGCCATGCTCACTATTCAACAAGTACTGTAGAAGTGATTGAGAAACTCTCATTCTAATTGATCCCAACTATAAATGGAACCAGCTTCAAGGTCAGTACACCAATCAAAAGCATTTTCACGAAGAGAGTGAGAAAAGTACTTTACCATCTGATCTCTAAAAGTCCCAACATTGTTGCATGTTTCAACAAAATGAGCCATATGTTGTTTGGGGCTACCCTTTCCATCGAACTATTGAAACTTTGGAGGTTGATTCCTTGTTGGCATGTACATAACCTCAATACATTGGGAGTAAGGTTTGACATACACCATGGATGACTGGGTTAGGCCTCCATATTGAGCACAGATTGTATCCTCGATCATATTTTGTAGTTATTGTTCAGAAAGAGATCTAACAGAAGTATGTTGCATTGACTCTTGAGTATTCTGGTGAGGGGTTATGTTTTCCTGCTCTTGATTTCCCAGGTTCTTTTGTGGGGTGAAACCTGGTGGATGAGAATGACCATGATTTGATTCGATTAGATTTTGTTGTTCTAACTTATTCATCAAGTTAGCAATTTGAAGATCTTTCTCTTCCACTATCTTTATCATCATTGCAGGCATGACAATAGAGTATGATTGGAAACTTGTATAGATAGTTTCCCCGGATGGAGATCTAGAGCGGAATCCAGACCTAGATTCAGTGCTGGAATGAGCGTCTGACAGCTAGAAGCTAACATCTTCACTTACTTCAGGTGAAGGCAATACCACATTGACTGGCAGAGTCTTCTCTTAACTAGATGTCTCAGAAGATGGGTCCTTATTGGTAGAGCGCTTCTTCCCATGATGGCTGAGAGACTCAACCAAGTAAAAGGTCTCACTCTTTGTCTTGTTGCGGGTCACAGGGGGCTCGTGATTGGCTTTAGAGATGGCGGTGAAGGAGCCAAAGCTACCAGAGGATTTCTTCTTGCCTTCAATGGCAGTAGCATCAGCTACAACAACGGAGCTCTTCTTTAATGCCATTGAGTCTAGTGTGTAGAGGTTGAATGTTGACTTGAGAGATGAGAGGAAAGAGGGTCCCACTAAGCGTGCTAGAATTTCCTGCATAAATCTACAACACGAAATATATGTAACAAATTCAATAAATGAATATTTTAATAAATGAATGGGTACAATCTCTTTGATTTTTACACTTTTTTACAAAAAAAGTAAAACCTCTGATTCTTTGTCGACGAAGTCTAAGGACCTGATAGCCTGTTTCTTGGATTCAGGTGTTGATGATGCTTGACTACAAGGGAATCGCTTCTCTCTAGGGCTTCACATTTTATCCAAAAAGGAGAGAAACACCATAAATCTCGCTCTTAGAGCCGGATTTGTGGCGTGTTTCTGAGATGCAAGTAGTCTTCTCTCTAGCAACGAACCGTAGTTGATGGAGAGACTGGAAAGTATGCCTTGAGTCTTCAAGCCTTTGGAGAGCTCTAAAGATGCCTTAGGAGTCTTCTTCTCTCTAGAGCTTCTTGCTTTAAGTCTTTAGCCAAAGGTCCATTCTTTATGTTTAGAATCTTGCCAAAACCTTTGATTGGGTGTTAATTGGATACTCTTACCCCTTTTAGTCTAAAAGAGTGGTTACACATTCTTTATTTGGAGAGAAGTGCGATTTATGAAATTCTTTGTATTCCATGAGCAACATAACTTTCCTTCTTTACTAAAGAGAATCTAGATTTGATTTTAGTCAAAATATTTCTCATGTGGGTCCCATACAAGCGACTTGGGCTTGATAATAGGTCGAAACATGTGGGCTTGGTGGTCTTATGGGTTATTATTTAAAACCCAAACCAGACCCAATGGATTTGTTTGTGTTTTTGGGCTTTATGAGTGTGAAGCCCATTTATGGAGTTTTGGCCTTTTGTATACATTTGTGAGGGTTCAAGCCCTTATTTTCAATTTGTGTAAAATTCAAGTGTCTACACACATGGTTCAAAGTGTTCAAAGTTTGATATTCAAGGTGTTTGGAGTTCAATAATTCAAAGTGTTCCAGAGTTCAATGTTTAATGTTTTAATGGTTCAATGTAAAGTAATTGTATGCTCTGGTCAACCCCATGGGTAGGGTCCTAATCTCGTGCCAAACCCCATGAGTAGGGTCAATGTCCTTGTTATAACCCTAAGGGTAGGGTCTTGATCTTCTGATAATCCCCAAAAGTTTGGCCAATATCCATGAACCAAAAATCATGTCTCAAATGCCTCATCACATTTAGCCTTGTGAGTAGGCCCAAAGAGTTAAGGACACACTTAGCCCGGTGTTAAGGTCCACATAATTGATGGTCACACTTAGCCCTATGATAGGGCCCAAAATAGGCCAAAGGTTCGAAATGCAATAGGTTTCACATCAATGAGTTTAAAGGTTCACATAGTTTCAATAATTAGAATATTTCTATAGTGCATAAAACAAACTTAGGCATTGCATTGTCATGATTCAATCATTCCAAAAGCATATGATTCACTTAGATTCAATGTTAGTACTTGATTCAATATTCATAAGACCGGAGTCACAATAATTCGATGATCCAAAGCATTTACTAGAATTTGATGGTTCACATAGTCTATATAATCACATAGGAAGCATAGAGTTCAATGGAATCACTAAGTTCAATACAAATTTACAGAGATTTTGAAGTTCAAATGATTTTTCAATGAATTTAATCATAGAGATCATTTAAATACCATTTCTAGTGTTCAAAACAAAGGGCAAAGCAAGATTTCCTTTCAAATTGGTCATTAATAGTGTAGATTTTGAATGATTCACAATTCACACAGATTTTCAAAGATTCACATGGATAAAATTCAGATTTCACATGTCCTAAAGGATTCAATAAAAGGAATCAGTCCATACAATGTTTAAGAACAATAATATTTCACAAAATAGGTGTAGATCTAAAGGTCAAATAAGATTAAATGGTCTAAGACATAGATCTACAGAATTTTTAGAGGATCAAATAAGAAAAGGGTCATACTAAGCATAAGGAACATGAAAACTTACTAAGCAAGCTAGAATTCATAGATCTAGCATGGTTCAATGAAATGAATTCAAGGATTTCTAATAATCTCAAGAATTCCTTGTACATCATCACATAATCTAAAAATCAAAAGAGGAAAAGACATCACATCACCCATAGTAAGCAAGATCATTTATAATCTCTCCAATTCCTTGCTTCTTACATAAGCTTCTTCACTTTAATATCTCAAATCCACCTTATTGTACAATATTAGAGTATAATTAACATTAAATGAATAAAACTGAGAAGTTCTCATAGTAAAATAAGTCATTCAAGAAGAATTCTCATGGTTGGAAGTGAAGCTTACCCAATTGGGGATGGATTCCAACATTTTTCTCCAAGACTCTCTAATCCTTACTCATTGTGTTCTAAATCGGTCTAAATGACTTAAATGAAGTATTAGAAGACTTATAATTCATTCAACACGAGATCCTATATATGTGGAGGTCCAATGGTTGAAAGCTACATCACAAAGTGGGAAAATTCAAAATTTTTAGAATTCAGCTTTTCGAGTCGTAATCCATGTGTAACCGATTACATTTGTAACTGATTACCATATTCATAACCGATTGCACTTGTAACTGATTACCATATTTGTAACTGATTATGAGCTCATTAAAAAATTCCCGAGGACTACGCCTCATGAACGTAACCGATTACACCATGATCCATGTGTGACCCATCATGACCTGTGCCTTCTGAATTTTTAGCACAGACACTTCATGAAAAAACGGCTATAACTTTGTCTACAAAAGTATGAATTACAAACCGTTTAAGGCATTAGAAAATAGACTCGAAGATCTTTCTAATGGTGTATGGTTTACACTCAAGTCCTCTCAGGATTGGTACAGGTGTATTTGTGAAGTTACCTCAATTACGCCCTTAAGGCAATATTCGAACTTGATAGGTTCAATGTCGAATTTGGGTTCAACACATCTAACTTGCTTCTAAGGTCCTAAATCATTATGTGGTCTGTATAAACATGTGAAATGACTATTTTACCCCTAAACATAAAAAATTACATTTTTACCCTTCTAAGGCATTGCGGGGTATTGTACTTGAGCCTAGGAAGGGTGGGCTCGCCCTAGTTTAGGATGTAGTCAAATATCACTATTAAAACAATATTAATATAATAAACATAAATCTTGTTCTTGATTGCTAATTTACTTTCCTTATATGATGTGTTTTGGCTTATTGGTGTCAAAATTGTCATGTGAAGTGCCTAATTTAGGTTGGATCAGTTGGTAGAATATTTTTTTTGTTTACAACTTGGGAATTTAGAAGCTCCACCCAAAACTGAATCGTTTTGGACTCTAAGTTGTCAATTAACATTGGGATTATAGGATTTTTTATTTCTGTCCAACAATAAATGACACTACAAATAATACAATCTACTATGTCTAGATCTACTAGACCTTAGTTAGCATGATCACATATGAACTAACGTCATTTATTGATATATAAATAAAATAATTAATCTTTACTAAAATAAATTTAGTAGAAACACCAAAGGAAACAAAAACTGGTATCAATCATCTTTCTCTAATCTTTTACTAGGTTTCTTTTTTTCCTCCTCTAAAAAAGTTATTAAAAAAAAAAAAAAAGCCACCATAATAAAATATTTTTCTCTTCATCAATTGCTAATCAATATTCTCCGCTCCAAAAGAGAGGCTTGATGTTTTGAAAGTGCTCAAGCACTGCCATGAAATGTATGTAGTTTGTTGCTTGATTAATGTTAATTTTTATTGCTCTTGTTCCGAAGGAAGTTGTTGCTTTGGAACCAAATCTTTGTCACCCTATTAGCCCTATGGGTGGTATGTATAAAGTTGTTTTCAAAAACAATATCATCTTTGACGCCAAAGGAGGTTTTGAGTTATGCCTTTACCTTTTTCCAATTATTCTCTAAAAATCAACATTCTATATGATGTTCCTATTGCAAATTAAGTGGAGGAAGGAAAGTGAGTTTGGTGTGCAAGTTGGTTTGGACAAAACTTTTAAATGTGCGCTTTGCAGTCTCCTTCTTTTCATTTATAACTAATAGGATTCAATTTGTAGGAGAAAATTTATAAAATGTTGTGCGAGGTTAGCTTTCCTATTTGTTATTATTAACAGGAGTTCTCCTCTTCAAATAGTAGACTATCCCTTTGGAACTGAATGGTACCATACAATTCCTTTCTTGACAAGTAAGAAAGTACTTACAATGAAATTCACATCATCAAATTTTAGAAATGCCATTAAAGTTGCAACATGAGCAAAAAGAATGATTACCTGTTCAACTTAAAAAAGGTCAAGATATTATGACAAAGGCCTTTGATTAAACTTTGTTCCCACTTCTCCATCTTCCCGCTTCTTTATGGAACTCAAAGTCATTTTACTCCTGTATGCATACCAAAACTTACCCAAAGATGGACAAACTTCTAGTCTATTATAGGTCCTCTCAACTTATTCCCGGAGAAGAAACTTTTGAAATTAAAGTGGCAGTTTCCAAATACCAACTCCCACCTTCACCATTCTCTGTCCCCACTCGACTCCACGAGGGAAACCTATGCTTCTAAACTGAACCCCATAGAATAGTGAAAAGCTTCTTTCCTTAAGTTGTTCTTCTTTAAGGAATCACAATTACAATCTAGATGCATAACCCCATTCATCTTTGAGTCCATAACTTTTCGGTTTTGACTCAACAATCTCATCACTCTAGGCATCATATGCGGGGTGGGTGAAACAAAATCAAAGACAACAAAAAGTACCAAAAAAAAAACACATGACATAGGGATTTGTTTTCCACACACATAGAGAGAAGACAACCATATAAGATTGGAGAAGAAAATAAGGTTACCTGGAGAAGAAATATACATTTTTTTTCTTACAGTTTGTAGTGAAAGAAATTGATTCCTGTAATGAGGTAAAGAGAGGATGAAGAGGAATAAGAGAGAATGAAGACGGGGAGAGAGAGTGGGAGAGAGAGGAGGATGCTAAATAGGATTTGTTAGAGTTTCTTTTTGTAAATAATTCGTATAAAACATATATAGGGGAAAGATATTATAGGAGGTTTTAATACTCCCTAACTTTTAGTAATTAACTAGCAAATGATCCTGTGTTGAACACAGGCAATGATTAGTAAAGAACATACACAAAGAAATGAAAAAAAAAATAGAAATTATATGATGAAATTAATGATTAAGTTATAATTCTTTTTTAATCTATCAAAACATTTTTTTTGGAAAAAAGAGTATTAAAGATAATTTAGTAATATGCAGACTTATTTAAGGAAAAAAAACTACTAAATCTATTCAATATAGTTATTTAAGAGAAAAATGGTAATAAATAAATAAATAAAAGAAATATGGACCTAGGGTTGTAAGCTCGATCACCAAAATTTGATAGCTTGATTTCCAAAGTTCCTTAGCCAATTTGAACTCTTGACACTGTCCAAGAATTAAGCTATAGTCCCCCAACTTCAAAGCATTTATTCAAGTAACTCTTTAGATGGGTGGATATATGAATTGACAAATAGCAAAAGAAGGATAATTACTACAAAAGAGGAAGACATTGATGGCTAGATAAACAATTTCATAATAAAATGGTGCAAACTCTTTAAAATCCCATGACGTTGATGGTAGGATAAACAACTCCATAATAAAATGGTGATAATAACATTTTTAGATCCCATAAGCTTTTTATGTTTATTTTTTGTGAACAACCCATATCAAAATGCGTAGGAAAATTTTGATAAAGAACAAGCAACTCCATAAAATGTGGTGCTAATACAATTGAGCATGGAAGTGAAGGGGACCAAAAAATAAAGGTTGGCTAAAAAGGTCTATTTAAAGCCTATAAAAAAATTTGACCATGGTCGCCATCTTGTTAACTACGATGTTGTAATCAGAAACATAATGCACATAGAGAAAGATGGGATTCACAAGTTTGATTTGAATATTCTTAAGACACTTCATTTGTCAAATATCAACTATATCAAGTTGGAATAACCATATAATATTAGACACATTTTTAAAAGTAGTTAAACCCAAGCACCACATGTTGTTGAAAACTAAGGCATTTAATGCCATTTAAAACATTCCATTAACATGGCTATTAATGCCTTCTAACAATTCCATTAACAACTCATTAATTACATTTTCAAATTTAGTTGTTTTCAAAATTGTCTTTCATTTGTTTAGTCCCACATTGGTTAGAATAAAAAAACAATGAATAGTATATAAGTTCCAACTCTCCATTACTCTTGTGTATTTTGAGAGACACACACTCTCTCTCTTGGATGCTATGGTGTAGCAAGGTGCATAGCACCTTACGCACACGTGCACAGGTACGGGCAAGGGCTTAGGAGCAAGGGCGCTTGAGGTGCACTTTGCACTTCGCACTTGTGCATCATCACGGAGTCACATTAGGGGTCGCAAAATTCCTTTTCGATGGTCCAGGTGTAAAGTCATCCGCAATTGATAAGTTCAAAACTTAAATTAGTGCGCGAATAAGTGGAACAAGTTCTATTCGCCATGGCTTAGTGCATGAATGAGTGGAACAAGTCTCATTCACCACGGCTTGGTGTGCGAATGTGATGGACCGAGTCTATTCAACACGAGTTCAGCTGGACTAAGTGGACTTACGCCCACATATAAAGTGGGCCGAAGCCTGCGAATGAGTGAAAAAAGTGCGCGAATGAGAATTTAAAAGTCCATTGCGATGGCCCAAACCGACACAACCTAAAAGTATCCCAGACTTGTGTCTGACACAAGAAAGATGCCATGCCGAGGCAGTTAAAGGTCCATTCACCCATTCTTGGGCTGAATGAGGACCAATATGAGGTTGACACCTCATGGGAGTTGGTGGAAGGCCTCTTCCACTATAAAAGGGGCCCTTCGGCTCCTAAGTGGAAAAAGACACCAAAAAATTTGAGAGCAACTCGAGAAGAAGAAGAAGGTGGTGAATGAGGGTCCTAAGCTTCTCTCCTCTCCTTCTCTCTTAGATATGTGTTGCAAAACACACATTTCTTTAAACCCATGGATCTACATCTCCCTTGAGGGAGCTTGTAATGCCTCCTTGGGCTTGGAAACCACCTCAACCAAGTGTTGAAGTGTTCACCTTAGTGAACCTCCATAAGGTTTGATGGTGAAACCGTGATCTCCTTGACTCGGTTCTCATATATATTTATCAACTTGATAAGGGGACACCATGTCGAATTTTTGGGAAAATTTAGACTTGTCAAAATTGAACGTTTTTGAACACCCGACTCTTTAAAGGGTAATAAGTTATAAGGGGAGGTATCCCATATCTTTTTTGGGCCGTGCAAGCCTATTAAAAGACAAAGAGTTGATTCCGAGCTTAGTTGTATCTTGGAGGTAGCTTGGCACGCTCCCTTGCACAATCTTGTGGGAGGCCTCGACTATCTTCAAGAAACGCATAAAACAGGACCTCTATGTCTCGAGTCACTTGGTTTTAATTTTTTATTAAATTAAAAATACTTGACTTTAAGATTGTGGAATTAACGAATTATTTGAATTATTGGATTACAGATCCAACACATGTAAATGAAGGGGCCGTCCTGTAACGTTTAGGTATGAATTTTTTTATCAAACTAATGAGAGAGAGAGAGAGAGATAGAGAGAGAGAGATCACAAAAAATTAGCAGTCATCATGACCTATTGACGCACTCATCTTTTTTTTTTTTGGTAAAAACCCTTATCTTTTTTAGCAATGTATAAAAAAAGCTTCTTACGAAGAAAAATGTGTAGCAAAAGCTTACTTAGCAAAGCTTGTGACTGCTATTTCCATATACTAGCAAAGGTGGATCCAATAAGCCAAAGAAACGACAATCGAAAATTTCAATTATCCAAGTAACAAAACTCAGAGATCAATATCAAAAAATTAGTAGTAAGCCAAGCCTATTGAAACCCTAATTTTGTGTATCCATATATAGCAAAAGTTTACTTGGTAAACTCTACAATATATCCCAACCCTTGTACATTCTTGAGAAGCTTAGCTTCAGCCCGTTAGCATTATAGGCGATGTATCTAATTGCAAAGCCAAAAGCAAAATTTACTTAGGTAGGTTTAAGTGTTCAACATCTAGCCCTAATGTATACATCCTCTCTAGTTGACAAATAACCAAAATAACATCGCATAATGAAATTCTAGGAGGACAAGGAGAGAGAGAGAGAGAGAGAGAGAGAGAGAGATCCACACATTGCCTTCTCGCAACTCCTTCGATTAGGCTGGTAGTTGAAGTAGATATTAGCAAAACCTCGAACCACGATACGACTCACTTTAATGGTTCCTGATATTCCATTCTCGCAATTGGTCAAAGAAAAATTAAGCAAAACACAAACTTCTTTACCAAAATATAATGCAAGAACTTCATGAATTCACCTTTCTGTTCAAAGACCTCAAAAGAAGATACCCATGGCATGAAAACCTTGTAACCCAATAATATGAGAACATTTATTGCAATGTTGAGACCTAACCAAGGACCAAATAATGCTGGTAATGGGATAGAAATGCATCTAACCGATTAAATCTACATAGCCAAATCATTAATGGATCAATACCAATTGCTATTAAGAATAAAAATTGTATTATGCTAGTTTGTAAGAAAATTTGGAGAGGAAATATATGAATTGTATTATGCAGTAAAAATCGTTGGGTTATTAATGCTCTCTTTAATAGCCTTTATTGGCCTTCTACATTTGGCCCAAACAACCCAAAATGTGTCTTATTACATGGTAAAAGAGAAAAGGGAGAGAAAAAAGAAAGTAAGTGAGAAGGATGGAGACTTGGGGGTAATAGAAATCGTTTTTAATTGATCAAAGAGAAGAAAATAATTAAGCAATGAAATAAAAGCTTACCTAATTGAGAATCTTTATTATTTTCTTTATTTACATTAATTGGAAAGAAAAAAATTACTTTGATGATAAAGGAAGGTGCAATTAATGTTTTATGAAGGGGAGAATAGCGAGAGGGATTAAGAAATTTTTTTATGATGAAGAGTGTTTAAAAAGGTTTTTGATTGATAAGATAAAAATAATTTAGCTGCAAAATAAAAGCTTACCTAATTGAGAATCTTATCAATCTTTAATATTTTCATTTTTCACGTAATTAGAAAGAGAATTACTTTGATGAGAGAGGGATGTGGAATTAGTGTATTTAGAAGGGGTGATTTTTTGTTTTTGTTTTTGGGTACTGACCTCTAGGGTCTACATTATTAGTATTCGCTCCTTTCACCCACCCCAACCCAACTCGAGTAGGCGATTTCCACTGCACACTGCTCACCCCACCCCCGCTCTAGGGAAATGACCCTGGGTCTTCCCCTATGGAAGACATATACCTTAGTCGTCAGAGCACCAAGGTGTTGGCTAAAGAGAAAAACATGAGAGATGGAGTATTTTTAGGAGATTAGTATTAAGTGGATAAAGTATTTTAGGAAGAGAGAAATATGAGAAGATAGAGTAAATTTTGGAGATGGAGACACTTTTTTAGTGGAATCTTCTAAGGAGCAAAAACAGAGGAGTAAAAAGAGTGCCAACTTGGCACTACCTCACACGTGAGAACGTGTGAGAGATGAGAAAATTTTAAAAAATCAAAGAAATACCAAGAAAAAAGGAGGAATTGCCAACGTGGCACCCCTTTACTTTATATATATATATATATATATAGGATGAAATTTGGAAAAAAAAAATCGGGCAAGTTTTTGGAAAGAAAGTTATAAATATTAGATAAAATTTAAGGAAATACAAACATGGTATGAAAAGAAAAGAAAAATAGTTAGAAAGAAAATTTAAGAGAAATAATGTTTGGGATTAGATTAGTAGGTGACATGGGAATATAAATTGATTATATATAAAAATAAATTTAATGAGAAAATTGAAATATATATATATATATTAAAGCAACTCGTGATGATTTGGAGGCCCTCATTGCTTTCTTACACATGCTTCTCCCACACGTGTATTCTCTCTCCATCATTCATTTTTTCTTTATTTCTAATAAATATTGCTATAAAATCTCATTTAAAAGTTTTGGTTACATTTTTATTTTTCCTAATTTTACTCCCCTTCTTTACATCCATATTTTGTTTTTCTTTAATTTATATTTTTAATGTCTTTCTTTTCAAATATTTCCTTTTTTCTTCTCTCTCTATTATAAAATAATTTGCTAAATTTTTTATTTTAGCAACTTGTAATATACCCAACCATAATATTCAACGTCTCTAACTCCTTTTCTTCTACTCCCTAATTAACTTTAATGTCATTCCCTAAATTATCTCTAATATTAATCCATATCTCTTATACAAAAAAAAAAAAAAAAAAAGTTTCATGTCATTGTTATAGAAAATTTTCACCCATGTCTTTGTATCAAAATTTTTTCTATTCCTTATTTATCTTTAATGCCACACCCTAAATTATATCTAATGCCAATCAATATTTATTTATTTATTTATTTTTGGTAGATGCAAATCAATATTTATTTATTTTCATTAAAAGCTTTTTTTTTTTAAATATTCTCATCACCCACGACTTACCTCATTTTTTCCTATTATAATGTCAACTCATTTATCTTTCTTATTTATTTCTATTAAATATGATTTTCTTTTTTTATCTCTCCACTCACTATTTTCTAACAGTTAATAATAATATTAGTAACATTTCATATTAATG
>JAOXJP010027580.1:0-31312 GCA_025762735.1 Platanus orientalis
ATTCCTAAGTGTGATATGTGTACAGTAATATGTGTATCATGGTGTGGGGTGCTACAGATTACATAGTAGTTTATTTTTTGGTTGCATTGCATATTTTGACTACTACTACTTGTGAATCCTTGGAGATTACATCTCCAAGAGATATTGCCCTTTTTGAGCTTCACTTATGTTTTCCTACATAGAGACTTATGGTTGTATGACTACTTGTTTACTTGTCTTCTCTGGAGGCACTCACACATTCCCTTTTGTAGAAGTAAAGACTAACCTATCGGTATATTTGGCTATTGAGAGCCATTCTCTACATCGGGACTTAGTTTTCCTTGTGATTATACTTTGATATTTGGCTATTGAGAGCCACACCATATATTGGGACATCGTTCCCATTGATTGGACTAAACATACCATATCCGGTTATTGAGAACAATCTTAGTATTTAAACCCTTTACTTGTCAATGGTCGAAGACGCTATTTGATGGATTGTAAGTCCTTGGCTTAGAGACAACCAAGGCCGTGCTTGTCGGATACACCAAGCACATTACATAAGACCTTCGCTTGAGAAAACCAAGGTCGTGCTTGCTGGAGACACCAAGCACATTGTACAAGACCTTGGCTCGAAGAAAACCAAGATCATGCTCGCTAGAGACACCAAGCACGTTAAGATTAGGTTTGTTCATCCCTTTGTAATAATTGTGATTGATTAATAAATTTAGTAGTTGAAAGTAGATGTAGGCCTTAGTTTGGCTGAACCACTATAAATTCTTGTGTTGTGGTGTGTGATTATCACTTACATTTTCATACTTGCAATCATTCGCACTTAAGCACCAAACATTTTAATTAAGTTGAACTAAAATTGAACAACAATCAACTTAATTAAAATTGAAAAAGGGCTAAAAAAATTAAACAAATAATTATATCATATTCACCCCCTCTAACATTTCACACTTAGAATTTCAATGTTATTCTAAATGGTTATTAGAATATGAACATTGGTTAGTGAATCAATATAACAATTCAAATCCGAGGCACATAAGGACCCCATATCTGAGTCCTAGTTCGGGAGCATTACAAGTTCACCTTACTCGATCTAGCCCGACTCAAGTGTTTTAGGGCTTCAAAAGGGGGGGGGTCAAGTATTGCATACTTGCACTCTCCTCATTCTCTTCATCCAAAAGACTCTTGATATAAAACACCTATTTTTTTTCCTTTTGGATCATCAATGTCTACAAGGTTTCCATTTTTTATTTATCTGATTTCCCTTCCATTTGAACTAATTTCTTCATTTGGTTCATTTGTGAGTTGGATCATCAATGTCGACAAGGTTTCCATTTGGATGCCAAAAAAGTAAGTCTTCGTCCATTCCTTCCAGCTGTTGGTGAGTTATGTAATTGATCATTTTTCCTTTATTCCAGCCATCATATTTGACTCCATACATGGTAAGTAATTGATGCTTTCCTCTATGTTGCTATCTATTTTGAAAGCTTTCTATATATGCCTCTGCCAGTAATTTTTTGAAAGAAGATTTGAAATTTTTCAAAAACCTTAATCTTTGGGCGATTTCATTGCTTTCTCTCTATTCTGTTCCAGGCTATATAGTCCGGTTTGACTCACTGATTCAAAGTCGATTCTATGTGAATTGGTGCTAAGTTGGCATATTGGTTTTCAATCCCTATGCTTTCTCCATCACCGGTATGCTTTTGCCCTGATTTATTTGGTGCTGATGTTGCCTCCTGAGATGACATAGCATTGTGTTCTTGAATGGGTGCTCTTGCTCCAAAGACGTTGTTATGCTTTTGGGCATCCCACCCTTAGTTGAGATTCCCAATCCTCATTTGTTTTCCAAAGCCCCTCCATTTTTGGATGATTTTGACCTTGAGGATCTTCTTCTTATCATTAAAGAGGCCCTTGCATTCACTTGTATCATGAACAATATGACCACAGTAATAACAGAATAATGGCATCTTCTCATATGCAATTTATAGTTCCAGCTTTGGCTTGTTTTTTCGACCAAGTTTTAAGTTTGGTCTTAAGGGGTCTTTTATCATTAGAGAAACCCTCAGTCTCATATTTTTCGGCAAAATCTCGATTATCATATGCTTTATAATAATTGTGGGCATTACGAAAAAGGAGGGTCGCACCTCCTTCCCCCTTTATGTGTCTCAAATCATGCCCCCACTTTGTTGTTGAGGGGAAAACTCTCTCTGGTCCCCTGACTTGGTTTGTTTGGGGAAAATGATGATTTAAAGGGGAGTAGTGAGGTTTGATCCTATGACTGGCTAATGCTAGATTTTTGGGAGTCACCACCAACTCGGGTTTTCCAATGGAGTTGGACATCAGATTCCTTTCTCAACGAAATGAAGTCTAGACATTAAGGCCTAACCTAGACCCTGGGGTCTAGTACATTAACTCCTAATACTGGTTTGGTTCTCTAAAGAATAGGGTAAGCTATTTTGTTGTGATTGGGAAAGGTGTTAGGCACCCCAATCACCTACCTTTTAGGATGGCTTCTCATAACATGTATGCCAGTTAGTGCCATCTATAGGATTTGATTTGATGTTTTTCTCAGAACTATGCTTGAACTTTATGTCTAACGCTTGGATATTACTTATGTGTAAAATTCAGGCATTGGACCTTTAAATTCTAAAAAATGGGTCCACCCTCATTTCTAAAGCTTAATAGGGGTTGTGTTAGAGGTTTGAGGGGGGTTTGATTTTCTAGAAAAGAGTTTTTATCATTGCACAGGTTTTGGTTCGCAGAAAAAATGACATTAAGGGTCCCACAGGCTTAATGCCTGAACTTAGGTTCAACGCTTGAATTTGAATGCCTAATGCCTGAACTTCATAGTGAGTGAAGTTCAGGCTTTGGGTATTCCCACAATCTTTATGTGTTAATTTAAGTACATTATGCTTTATGTGTGTGTGTGCAACTAAGACATGCATAGAGGTAGAAATACTTACAGTGGTATGTCCCCCAAGCCATGCACATGTGTATATACATAAAAATGAAAAATAAAAGTAAAAATGTCATATTTTAGGAAATAAAACATTTTAAACATAAATAACAGATTGTAACAGAACATAAAAGAAGTGAAAACAAAAAAATATTAAGCAAGAAATGAAACTAAATATCAAATTAGTTCTTAATGCCTAAATTTTACATATCACGCCTAAACTCAAGCCTACGCTTGAACTTTCCAGAAAAAGAGTTCAGGCGTTAGATTAGTGGTGGGTTCCCCCTAGTGGGACAATGTGATCTCTAGATGAAACAAGGTCACTAGGTTATTTTACAATATGTAGAGGGCATATGAGCTCTCAAATGGGTCTTAGGGAAATGGGCATAAAAGTCACAGGGTTAACGTCTGAACTTTTATTGACGTTGGAATTTGAATGCTAATGCCTAAACTTTTCATGTGAGAGTTCAGGCGTTGGAGGACAGGGGTGCATATCCCTCCCAAACTGACCAGGGAGCTTCCCTAGGTCTGAATGGTATCCTTGGTTAGTTTAGAGGTCTGATATGTGGGCCCCTAAAGCCTGTGCCTGAAATTTAAAATGCCTGAACTTTTGGTCTTAAAGTTCAGGTGTTTTCCATTGGACAGAAATCCAACAACCTTTTTCTTGATCCAATTAGACCCCCTTCTAGTGTTAAAAAATTTTTGAAACTTAGCAAAGGGGTAGGGGATCCCTGCAAGGGCTTGCCATAAAAATTTCAAACCTAGATGTTGAGCCAAGAAATTATTACAAATTTATTAGTAAAGGGATCCAACCCAAAAACCAGCAAAGACCAAATAGGTCTTTGACTTATAGGCCTAGTTACAGGGCCTTACCATGCAGTAAAATTGATGAAATTTTACAAGGATAAAATACACATATTCAAGAAACTTTTGTGCAAAATTCAGGTCCTAGCACATTAAGGTTGATTTTATATAGATTTTACAACATAGTCTAACACATATAGCAATAATAAATTAACTAACTACTGCACAAAGAATATATCAAAATGGAGTTCTACAAAAAATAAGAAAATTCCGAGACCACTATTGACTCTAGCAACAGAGAACAGAAACAATGAATGGTCCCAAAATTAAAGAGATCATTTCAAGGGTCAAAACTAGCCTTATGCTAATGAAAATTCACAGGAAGGTAGGTCACCTTGTTAGGAACATACCATAAAAATTTCAGCCTTAGATAGTAACCACCAAAAAAAAAAATGGCAGCATGCCTAGGTCTATGGGGCTTAACTAAGCTCAATTTTAGCAGTTTTAGGTTATGAAAATGTTCTAATCTAAGAGCTTAAAATGGACAAGAGGTTAGGGCTTTACTTGACTAAAGTTGAGGGCTGAGGAGAGTACCTTCCTTCTTCTCTTCTTTCTTCTTCTTTCCTTCTCTCTATTTTCTTTCTTCTCTCTTTTCTTTTCTTTTTCTTTTCTCTCTTTTCTTTTCTCTTGTTCTCTTCTTCCTCCCTGGTGCACAAAATGGGGTGGGGGTATTTATAGGGTTTAGGAGCAAGGGATGGAGTTTGGAGGGGTTTTAGATGGAAGGCATGTGTCCAAGGTGAGGTAAGCCTATAGGAGGTCATCCATGACCAAGGGGTTGTGGAGGCATCCCTAGACAAATGAATGAGGGCTGAGGTGGCCTCCCCTCATGAGGGCTTAAACCCATGTGGAAGAGATGGGAGGTTAGAGAGACTCCATGTGGCAAGTGGGAAGGGATGTGGAGGATCTAAGAATGAGGATGTTTAAAGGTTAGCATTAGGCTTAGCTAGGTTTAAGGGTGACGATGAGAGCACATGTTTAGGGGGTAGATCCTAGTGGTCCATCTAAGATGGGACATGGAGTTGATGCCAAATCGAAGGCCTTAACCCATACCCTCTTTTTAGGATATTTATGGGAGCATTAATGAGGGATGACTTAAAATCTTTATTTTGAAAAAGTAATGATTTTTTTTTTTTGGGAAAAACACCCCCTTATTGGCCAAGCATGCTTTATGGGTTTCCATGCTCAAAAGTTGCAGATTTACTATGCTTTTTGGGCTTTCCAAATGTTTTGGTCGCGATGCCATAGTCGAAACTGAATTCTAATGAGTGTAGGTAGGGGAACTTTAAGTTTGAATGACTAAAATCTCTCAAACACATATGGCAAGGGTAAAATGGTAAATTGATTTCCAAACCCTTGGCATAAAAGGTAATCCTTAGGTTTTGTGAAGTACATGCTTAAACCATTCGTAAAAATGATACCCAAGTTAGAAACTGAACTTGAAACCCTATTTTGACAAAAGGCAAATCTTTGCTAGAATTAGAACTGAACTTTGTTGAGTTCATTGTCGAAAATTTGTGGGTGATAGTGTATTAAAGGCTTGAAAGTCCTAAAGACATAGAAACTAACAAACCAGGAGCTAGATTCAGGGGCAATCCTTGGGAGGCTCCTGAAGGGTAGTCACTCAATGGCAATGCACAACCCTAATTTGTGGGAAAATGAGAAATTAAGCTAGGTTGAATCTACCGATGACTTTGTTTGAGAGATGGTGTTTCAAAAATAGGGAAAAACCCGAGTAATGGGACCTAACTTTGCAGAATTAGGGATCTGGGGGAATTCTCGGGGTCCACTAAGTGTCAATATCAATTAAGGCTATTTTGACCTGATTAGGAGAGAAGTGGGAAGTTGGGGCAGGTAGAGTCTACCAATTACTTAGATCGAGAAACAATCTTTCGAGGGTAGTGGAACTGTAGAGAAATGGCCATTGACTAACTGAATTTTGGATCTCTGGAGAAGTTTTGGGAGCCTATTGAAGGCCTTACAATTGTTGAAAATGTTTTGACTTGACTTGAGAGAATGGGGCAGTTAAGGTAGGTGGAGTCTGCCAATGACTTGGACTGAGAGACAGTTTTTTGAATGCAGGAAAAAGCCTGAGAAATGACCACTGATTGTTTAGAATTCGGTTATCTGGGGAAATCTTAGGAGCCCACTGAGGGTCAAATATAGTAAAAATTGTCTTGACATAACTTGGGAAAGATTTGAGATATTGAGGTAGGTTGGGTCTACCAATGACCTCGAACAAGAGACAGCTTATTGAGAACAGAGAAAAACCTGAGAAATGACAACTAACTATTCTGAATTTGGCTATCCAAGGAACTTCCAGGAGTTCATCGAGGGTCAAATATAGTCAAAATTAGATATTTTGAGAGAAGTGAGATATTGGCAACTATTGAGTCTACCGATAACCCGACTCAAGAGACAGATTTTTTAAGATGGTCAAAATTAAAGGGTGCATAAATTGACTTTGTGTCTTTTGGGTGTTGGGGGAAGCTCTAAGGGCTTACCGAGGGTTGAGAGTTGATGAAACATAGAAAAAAAATGAGTTTTTGAGAGTATGAGGGGTAAAACTATAATTTCTCAACCTGAGATACTTTGTTGTGAGAAGGCTTATGAAGGCTGGAGAATTTTGAGGAGAATGTGGTTGATAGTCTAGAGTTTGGACCCTTGTAGTTCTGCTGGTGCTTCTTAAAAAATTGGGGTTTGGCTTAAAGAGATGTACTTGGCTGACCTTAGGTAGGGTTCTACCCATGGCTTGAGGCTGGTATTGACTTTTGTGACCGAGTTTGGTTTTGGTGATCAAGGTTTAAGGGATGCTAGGGTTTGGCCTATCTTTCCTCAACCATGCTTGCCTAGGGTCTGATCATAAATATTGCTTTGATGAGCTTGCTTAACTCCATTAATTAACTCAAATCAAAATTTGGGTGTTTACAATAACCTAGAATTTTTTCCAATTGCTTTCATACTTCTTTTGTGTAATACTCAAGTGGTAGGTCATATATATGAACCTAAACATCCACTTTAGTAAATTCAATTTCTTTTAGACTAAGTTTTGGTCTCCATCTTGTTAACAGGAGAAGGCTTTGTTTGAAAGACCATGGAGTACCATCAAAGACCTTCTGGATGTCATGCCTCAAACCCAGACCACTGTAAACTCGGCAATGAACCGGATTTGGGTTGTGACATCGATACTCTTTTTTCTTCATATTCCATTTCATATCAATGTCATGGTCACATAAACCTCTTTTAATCTTTTTTCATTCAATGAGATCCCACAGGATCTTTCAATCACAATATTGAATAGTTGAAGCATATTCATTCTTATGCTTACCTTTTCAATCATTTTACCATAAGTGTAGTGGAAATAAATGCATTTCATATTCTATATCCATATCAATAAAATGACATACATTTTAGTTCATATCCATTACTATCAAAAGATTATCACAATGTACACCATTTTAATATCAAGAGTTCACTATAATACCGAATTTTTCAATGATTACTCATAAGATAAATGTCTTGTCAAGAATATAACTCCTTAGTACTAAGAGCTCTTCTTGTTGCCTTTCCTTCATAGAAGCCCTTCCAATTGGGTTCAATTCTCTTCATCTATTAATGCATGGTTGTCAATTTTGGGTGAGACTGATAGGCTCAATAGGTATACATGCAAACCATACCAAATAACAGTCCAAAACATATGATGTATAAAGTATAGGTTGCATGTGAGCACTTCAAATTATAAATGTAGAGATTAACTATAAAGTCAAAATGCAAACAATAACATATCTGTACATGGATGATGATTACAAAAAAGAATCAAAAGCCATGAACTATGGATTAATAAAGAGTCAATCCCATAAGAATAAAAATATCACATTTTCTTGTTAGCCTTATTGTTGATCAGTGCTTCAATACTATGTTCAATCTTTTCATAAAGTTTCATACACATTGGTGTTCCCGATTCCATCATCCCTGTGCAGGTGCTCTTTCGAGGACATTCATCGTGCGGTCATATGTGGTGTGCGATTTGGGCATCATCAGTTGAGCTAACTGTGACATCGAAGAGGTGTAGGCCGACACCACACCGGTGTCCCCAATTCCATCATCCCTATGTAGGTGCTCTTTCGAGGACATTCACCATGCGACCATTTGTGGTGTGCAATTTGAGCATCATCAATAATCATTCTTTCATGTTCAATTTCAATATAGATAAAGGATTTCACATATTCTTGTAAAATTTAAATGAGATTTATATAATTTTTTCATGTCTTAGTTCACAATAGATGATTCATGGAAATTCTTGTCAATACAATTATAGATCCATGCCAATTACATGTTTAAACATGAGAATTCTAAGAAAATTTCATGGATCTATCAATAAAATGGAAGATGAGATCAAAAACTTTCATAGATTCAAACAATGAAGAGTTCATAATGAAAATTCAATAAAAAGTAGCAGATTTATTAGTGATGGAGAAGAGTAAAAGGTGTAGAATTCCTGCAAAGCTTTCTCCTTAGATCACATTTCTCTCTCTAGATTTCTCCTCCAAATCACCTCAAAATCTTAGATCTATGTAATGTATGATGATTCACCTGGAGAATCATGAATTATCAAACAAATTCCACAACACATAGCTCAATCAACCATGGATGAGTTTAAACTTACCAAATTGGTAGTTTTTGTTCATCTTTTCTCCCAAAATCCTCTCTTCTCCTTTCTTCATTTTTTTTGTCTGTTTTAGATCTAAATGAAGTGTATTTTAGTTATATATTTTATCATTTAAGGTTATCACAAGTTTTTAGAGCATTCCTCGTGTGTTTGGCACATCATTAGGCGAAAAATACACAAGAATAGTATATTTTCAAGATATTTTTTAGCATTTTCTAGGTTCGGACAAGTCCTAAGGTCACACTATGACTGGTCTTAGGTCTTATGACCGGTTTTGAGGTCAGTATGACTGGTTAGGCAAAACACAATATTGGTTGAGGAGTGCTAAAATTTAGCATGACCAATCCTAAGGTCAGGAGGAACGGTCCGATAAAATGTCACTTTTCTGTCTTTTATTCTTCATATACCCTTTCTAAAAATGATCACAATTGTCTCTAGGAAACTCCAAATTGCATACTGTTTGTTTCGTTGCAAAGTAGATTCCTAGATTTTTCCAATGATGTATGATTTGTAAGCTAATTCCTATAAAACTGATACAGATACTCTCGTGAAGTTACCCTAAATTTATTGTTTGGGATAGCTTTAGAATTTGTCAGGTTCACGACTTTTCTTTCCTTCTACACTTCTAATTTGTTTAATTGGGTTCCAAATACCACAATGGACTTTCTAGAGCATGTTTAAAGACATTTTTACCCTCATATATGGTTATTTACATTTTTACCATTCTAATGCACTATGGGTTCTTACATTGGATATCCATCTGATGGTTGAATTAGAAGATATATATTCCATGATCATTTTTTGCATTTTCTAAACCATGCTTCAGTCTCCATTTTTGTTGGAGGTAAGAAAGAAAGCCTTGATAGTTAACATACATGTCTGTCATGAATCATGATTCTTCTGTGGAGGCAGAGTTCTCATTTGATATTATCAACATCTGTATTGCATTCCTCTATCTCCACACTGTTGTTTACCACCCATAAGTTACACATTTCATAAATAAGTTCTTCCTCTGATATCTCTTCTTGCTCTTCATTTTGTTTTGTAGGTCTTCCTATATCGCCATTCATCCTGCCTTTTCACTGGTAGTCCAACCCCCCTATTCCTTGAAGTACTGTCTACATTGGTAGCTCATAGATGAATGTTTTTTTATTTCTCCACCTTTCTAATGATATTACTTGTTGTTTTGGATTTCGATCAGAGCTCTAGTTGACTTGGATGTTGTTGCTATTTTTATTTTGTAAGATATAGGTTTGGGTACAGATCTAAGAAGATATTGAGAATATCACAAAAGATCTATTTCCTTCACAGGTGGAAGGTGGATTACCTGCCACTAAATGGGGTAGAGATAGAATCTCCCACATATGGGGAGTTTCAAAGAAAGAAGAAGACACTCAGTTGTCTCTAATTATTTGAGTTTGTCAATGTGATTTTCACTTAATTTTTGTTGTTTATACCGATGAAAGAAAAACTTTCATATAGCCATCACTCAGAACAATTCGTTCAGATTAACTTTGTCTCCATACTACAATAAAATTCTATCCCATCTTTTGAAGGTCAAGAAGAATACCAAACATGTGTTTGCAAGAAGATAAAATAATCCGTAGTTCCTATGGGTCAGCATGACACAATCAGTTCTGGTAGCAACTAGATCAATATGGATGATCCCATCAAAGAAAGAGCAAGTCAAATGGCTTATGTATATCTAGCAACCTCTTCAACATTAGGTTGAGGAAAATTGGACGAAACCATATAGAAGGATATCTTATAAATCTAAGACAATCTGCCTTCTCTATCTAGTTCCATACTTCCATTTAACTTCAACCCCCTGATTACAGTTCCCTTAGAAGGCTTTAGTGTGAAATGATGTTACACAGAATGTAATATAATAAAAATTCAGATTTCCCCACATTACAAAAACCATTTCCAAGAGCAACAACCAACTTTGAGGGAGAACATACTTTGATTCTTGTCAATTCTATTCTTCATTAAGCAGGTCTGATTTGGTTGTTCAATCCTACTAAAATTTGACGATTCCTGACGATGAAATATATATTTTCAATAACACATTTGTAATTAAAACACTCAAGATGAACTTGATCGATTTTATGTACAATTTTATTCCTCACAACCTCTCAGCATACACAACCCATGTAGTTGATGAACCTTTTGTAGTGCATGATCATTTAAGAAGTGGAGACAGTTGTGTCATCTTGTGCTTCCCATTCCGTCCAAGATCCATCATAGACAGGAACATCAGGTTTCCCAAGTCGATGAAGACCCTGAAAGGTGAGTGTAAGCTCTTTTACTTTTCAATAACAGTTCAACATATAATAGCAGATACATTATTTGCCTTCTATTACCAAAGAAAAATCTCACCAGCAGAAGAATACAAGCTGTTACACCAGTGCCACAAGAAACAACCATAGGGCTCTCCAAAGAGATGCCTGCAACACAGTACATGGCAAAAAGAGTAAACTCTGCCTGGCTAGTGACTATGCTTTTGAATTCCAGTTAACAAGCCAAGTATTCCAGTTTGCTGTTATATATGAACACCCCCTAGGGGGGAGAGGGTTGCCTTTACATGAAATATTCACTGGAATGTCAGGTAGTTGTGGCAATTCTTGACGCACCCTGACATCATTTTTGCAGATTAGGGATGGGTCATCATTTTTGCAGTTTAGGGATGGGTGAATTGCAATCTGCTTTGAATTTAGGTCAGGTTAGTGTTGGCATTTTTTGACCCAACCCAACTCAACCCACCAGAGTTGATGCAGACCAGAAATGCATTTGGAGATCTAGCTGTAGACTGCAGAATATCCAGGTAGAGTTCATTTAGATTTTACAAATAATATGAAAGTCCTCACCTTCTTGTTCAAATCTTGTCTTGAGCTTGTCTGCAGGTAAGAGGGCCTGTGAACCGTTCAACATCTGCAAACAGACCACCTTATCACTTAAAGAACAAATTCATGGATCTAGTATAATTTTCTTAACATTTGAAGGGCAAAAAATTAATAATCTTCACAGATCTCAATAAAGATGAGTTATTTGTAAAAAGCTTTGAACGAGTCAAGCAAAAATGGCTATTACACCTCAAGCAAACAAAACACTTTACAAACTAGTAAAATATTTCTACTAGATTATTTTGCGCAATCCTGCAAAACAAGGATAACTCTAGATCTGAAAGGGGCAATATGATACAATCACCCAATCTTTTTCTCAAATTTTTTTTAAATGTTCTCCCTTGTTAAAATTAATAGCTTTTTCATATATTTTTTTCTTTATTATCCTTCACCTACTTCAGGTTCTAGAAAAATCAGAAGTTGCATAATTTCCTCATAGGTGGAAAACCAATAAGCTTTAGCAAGAACATATGTAAAGGAAACCTCCTTGCTGCAATGAAGGCAACGGGATATGCACCAAGAGAAGCCAAGAAAAATGCTCCAAAATGGAACTTTTAGAATAAACAACTAAATAAAACACTAACAATTTATCTACAAAATAATAAAATAAATAATGTTGAAAGACAGGTTGGGTTTAGAACTTTAGATTCAATTCTTAACAAGGGTATTATATGGAATTGGAAAATGTATGGACACCTCAACATTTTGCACAATAAAGTAGGTGCCAAATTATAAAACAAAACCAAATCCCAAATAGTCTATTTACCTGAACAAAAGGAATACACTTGCTTCCTGGTATATGACCACTTCTTACTCCCTTTCGAGGCTCTGGTGCAATCCCATCAAACCTGCAAAAAGATGCATCACATCACCATAAAATCCAAGAACAACATTCAGTAAGGTGTGCATCTAACTTCAAAATTTTTTTTGGCTCATTTGTTTTTTCACTTCCCTCAATGCTCTGCAACTTCATTTGCAATTCTGGTACATTATAGAACTCAACTGTGCTTTGCATTATGGGCCTATAAGAAATTGTAGAGAAATGAGTTTCATTTATCTTTTGTAGTTGTTGTCTTACTGATATAAGGGTATAGTGGCAGAGTTGTAGGAATGTGGCTGTAAATATTGTATTCATGTAGTAAGGATATTTCTATCCAAATATGTGTAATGGTGGTACCTGTAATTATATGGTATAAACCACATATTTTAGTATTTTTTCATGTATTTTTCCCTTCGTACCTATTTTTTCAGTTCTCTCTTGTTCTCTTCTTCTTTTTCTTTATCTCCAAACCCTAGATTTACATCAAAACGACGCTAGAAACAAATCCAACTTGGTATTAGAGCATAGTTCAACTGAAGAGCACAGAGTTTCGAATATCATTGTTTATGCTAGCAATCCATACAGTTGACGTCTACTAGTCATATTGGTTGCTATATTTGCGAAAAGGGAAAACCCTAGATCCTAGTAGAGCATGAATTAAGATAATTTTTGGATCTTTTCTCCCTTTTTTGAAGAGCGGAAGTATGATTTGTGAGTGTGCGTGCCAAAAAAAAAAAAAATGTACTCAAATTTCTATTTACTTGGTGGAACGATTCTATAGCAGTTCTTTTATGAGGTTTGTTGGTTGATTCTAGTCACATTAAAAGTTTAGGAGAGAATGAAACAAGTTTCAGCTTTGATCAGAGCTGATTTGAAAAGTTTGTGTTAGTTTTCTTTTAAAATTGTATACAATGGATCTGATCATGGTTATGATATTTTTTTTGGTGGTTGCTGTACTGTGTTTTTGGTCATGTTTGCTTGAAATTCTATTATTCTTTTTTTATGAAGGGGTGGTCTAATAAAAAATTTTGGTAGTTGAAGCATGGCAGTGTTTAAAGTATCGCGCAATACTGGGCGTATCGCACTATACGTATCAGTGTTGTGGCTTAGGGGTATGATACCCCCCTAATTTCAAATCTCCCCAAAACTCACATGTATCGTGGCACGTACCACGAGTATTGCACGTATCAGGTGATACATGTGAGTTTTCCTTGAGAATACAGGCTAATAGCCTGTGATACACGATACCCTATAGTATCGCGTATCGCGGCTCTTGAACTTGTATTGCAGACTATAAAAATACCTCTAAACTCTTTTTTTTTTGTAAAAAAATTGTGAATTTAGCTTCCTTTAACTAAATCCAGGACTTCACTTGAGTCCATTTTAATTAAAAACTCGTATTTGGGCTGGATCAATTAATTGAAGCCAAAACCTCAAATTTCATCAACTTTGGTAAACGCCTTATTTTTGCTCCACTCCTAAATTTTTTTATATGTCATGCATATGTGATAGATCTACACATTCATGGATTTAAATTTAATTTTCAAAAAATAAAAATATTTCTTTATTTTCAAAAAAATTAAAAAAATTAAAAAAACACACCAAATGGGTATTGTTTGGTTTTTATTTTTTATTTCTTTTTATATACTACAGCCCATTATCTACATAATATGTCAATTTGGTATATTTCTGAAATAAAATTATTTTTTGTACTTATATATTTATTAAATAAGTAAAAAATACAAAAAAAATTAGAAAGAATACAAGAAGCATATTATGTCTTTTTTATTTGCAAGACGCGCAGCCAGGAAGAGGATGAGGGTGGGTAACAGCATAGCTCTAAGATTGCTGGTGATAGATATAAAACAAGATACAATTATTGGGGGAAAGAGATGAAACGTGGTGGAATAATGATGCCAACGCCAAACAATTTTTGTACGTGCCACCTCACAAGAGAGCTCATTTCAAGAATGATATAAATTTTGGCTCTTGGAAGATTTTAGGAATTATTAGAATTTTTTTAATAATTTTAAGATTATTTTTGTTTTAAGTTTAAGGTGTTTTTAGTTTAATTTTATGTTGGAATGAATTTATGTAAAATACAAGAATAAGCAAAGATCCATAAGATTCTAGCAAAGAAAACCATATATGCGTGGAATAAAAACATTTTCATGTGAGAAACTTTGAAATCCATGATTTCTAGGAAACCAAGAGGCATCAAGACATGTGCATATCCTATAATAATTCTTTCTTTGTCTAAATCCATAGAGTTCAACTTATAAAACCTCAAAATCAAATCTTAAGAATCATTAAATCTAAGATCGTAAGAGTAAAAACATGTGTACATCTTGTATAACCACTTACTATCGCTATTTCTTCTTGGATCTATATGTTCCTCTTGTAAAATCCCTTTTCCTTGAGTTTCCCCTTCAAAGAATCTTCCAACAACTCTTTCTCTGCAATATTAATGTATAAAACATCAAGAATGGTGAGATTTTATAAAAATCTAGAAGAACTCTTCAAAACTTAGCAAAATCTCTCTTGCGATACGGGTGGGGGTTTCCGCTGCGAGATGTGAGACGAGATACACCCATATCGCAAGACACGTGTGAGACCCATCATTTTAAGCCAAAAAAGGCAAAAAAATGCACCCGTCTTGCAAGACACGTACGAGATGCGTGAGACGTCTTGCGAGACGGTGTAATTTTGCTGAGATTTCAAGATATATGTTTGTTTCGTGCCGTCACCCTGCAATACTGAGACGTCTTGTGCGAGATGACCCATCTCGCGCAAGATTTTGAACCATGATCTCTCATGGTGCGTTTCCATAGCTTACGTTTATCAAATTGGGGATTCTTTCCTCTTTCTCCCAAAACTCTTCTTCTTTCTCCTCTTTACTTTTTTCTAATGTTTTTAGGTCTTGAAAAGGTAAAATCCTAAGGTTTTACTTCGTCATAAGTGAGTCCCACACAAATTTAGAAACAAATCAAGTGTTAGCAAAATTTCTTGAAATTTCCTTTTCCGCAATCCCAATCGGTTAACCAAAGGTGAAATTTTCCCTTTATAACCCACCTGGCTGTCTAATCGGTTAGGAATATTTCTAACCAATTAGAAATGCCCTGGTTGGTCTAAAATGTCAAATTCCTCATTTTTTAAGTCTTTTGGGTTTTTCTCAAGTCCATTCTCTCACATTCTTTCTTGGTCCATTCTTATGACAAATAACACTAAAATGGTCCACCATTAACACCTATATTGGTATTCTCACATCAAATCATTAATATTTACATTTTAACAAGTTTAAAGTAAAATGGATTGTTACACGTGCAGCTTAAACGATTATCAGTAGTCATTCCTTTTTGGGATTGGTGTCATACAGTGGTGAACATATTACAGCCAGTTGTGAGGGTTCAGGATGTTGATGGGGATAAGAAGCCAACTATGGGATACATCTATGAGTCCATCCGCTTAATGAAAGAAGCAATAAAAGCGACTGCCCCAACCAATCACGTTGGCTTCATAAAGATTATTGATAAAAGATAGACAAAGATGCTTGTCCACCCACTTCATCTGGCTGGTAAGTTTTTTTTTTTGCTAAAATTATATTTATTGATTATTTCTTAAGCAATGCCAATAGTTTAGTTAATGGTTAGGTTTTAAAATGTTGTGTTTCTTTGATTTTCAACATACTACCTTAACCCCAAATACCAATATGCTCATAATCTTGGCATGGATCTAGACTTGTTAGAGGCTACACATTATATGAGAACAAAGTTTGAGCCTTATCCCAATACAAGGGCGGAAGCTCTTGGGGAGGTAACTGCAATTACAAACAATTTTTTTTTCTACCATTATATAATTTAGTTTACTGACTATTGGGCCTTCTAATTTCAAACCAAGTACTTTAGGGATGCAGTGGGGTCCTTTGCGTGGGATGCTACATTAGAAAAATGATGGACGACAGCTACAGGTAATTATGAATTTTTTTAGAGATTTAATAAGGTTATAGTCAACAATTACTTAAAGATGTTCATTTTTATTTTGTAGATGAGTGGTGGGTGTTGCATAGGATACAAGCACCGAAGTTGAGGATGATTGCTATTTATATCTTATCTCAGACCACATCTTTCTCTGGTTGCAAGAAGAACTGGAGAACCTTTAATCTCATTCACTCGAAAATAAGAAATAAACTCGGGCATGAAAAACTTCAAAAACTTGTTTTCATCCATTACAACATGTGCTTGAGACAGACTTATGGAGAACTAGAACAAAATATTGAAAAGTACACCAATCTCATCAACCTTACAGATATTTTCTACAAAAAGGGAGAGGATGACCCACTATACAAGTGGGTTAAGGAGGTTAGAGAGCCAATATTGGAAGAGACAAGTGGATGATCAAGATCTCAGATAACATGTAAATGGAGTGGATGTGGATGATTTTATCTAGACACAACAGCAGTCCCAGCCTGACGTGGACATCATGACAGAGATGATGATTGGTCGTGCTCACCTTTACTCTAGTTGTTCTTTTGTTTCATTTTATTTTATTGAGTCTCTATATCTCTCTTGGAGGGGGACAAACATTAGTTGAGGGTATATTAGTCATTAGTTGATTGATATGGTAGTTTTATCTTTTATTTTAGTTTGAGGGCAATCTTGATATATGCGAGTGGGACTAGGGGGGTATTTTGGTCTCACACTTTCTTTTTGTAACTAAACTTAGCCGTGGGGGCTATATAAGCACTCCCACAATTTGAGTTATTTGATGATGCAATGAAGAAATAACTTTTTGTCTCTCACGTATTGGTTCCTTCAAAGCTTTCTTCTTCTTCTTCTTCCTCCTTGGTTGCAAGTAGGGAGCATAAAACCCTAGAATGGGTCTAGGACATTTCTAGTTTAACGGTTGTAGTGGAGACTACTCTCTCTCATTGGGTAAAGGTCTTCTATCTTCTCTTCTTCTTATTTACTTTGTTTATTGATTTATTTGGACTAGTTGCAAGCTATCCTACACAAAAATCTCCATTATTCCATACAATTAATAGAAGTTGAGTAGATAAAATATTCACAAGGATGACCCAAGTTCTTACAATCAGTTTGGAGATTCATATGTGCTTTTATTTGACTGTTTGAAGTTGACGTTTGAAGATCTCCACAGTCCAGATGTTAAAACCAACACTAGGACCTTGCATGAGATCGAGCACTGCTCTTATACAATAGGGATTTGGTTTTCAACCTTTCTACTGCAGGTAAGGTTGAATAGTGGTCCTATCCTCATGGGCCCCACCTGATTGAATAAATTCCGGCTTTTCTCTCGGGAGACGTTAAAACAGGGGAATGGAGCCTTTCTAGGAGATTCGAAACTACTCTCTACTTACTGGGAATCTTACTGTGAGGTTTTGGCAGGGTTATAGCAACCCAAAAACAATCCTAAGGAGGTAAGCAACCATCCCTAAAATCAGGTGTGGTCAAATTGGCATTCATGGTATTCCCAGATGACGTTAAAATTGTCCAGATTTGAGTTTCTGGAAATTCCCTCACAGCACCTTACCTATTACGGATTTGGAGGAGCGTTTTAGGGGATTAATATCCTCTCTTGGGCGACAATGTGGCAGCAAGCATCCCTTCCTAAAGTGCTCCTGAGTTGACTCCCTAGTTGGTATTTTAAGAGGCAGGCAGCAACATATATTGACGTGGGCAGATTTTAAAACTTTATTCAACATCTAATTTTCAACTAGTAACTTCTGGTGATTTGATTCATGAAGCATCAAAAGGCATTAAAAAGGCATCTTTTACAGTTTTCCAGGTGATACCTATGTTATTTTGGCCTTTCATTGAATCCTGTACAAATAGTGGCTGTTGGAGTATCATGGCTAATGATTTTGAGCTGTGGAATTAATCTCTTGAACCTATTCCTACTGTTTTAACTCTATTTCTTTGAAACTAAACCTGCCTGAGCATATTCCTTAACATTCTTTATGGTCCATACGAATCCTCAATTGTTGGTTGCTTTCACATATCTTCAACATGTTTTAACCACTTTTAGAATCAGATTTTATTGGACAGCAACCTGTCATCTTTTTATTTCTTAAGTGAGTGGATACTCTTTTCATATTGTTTAGGTTTGATTATGTTTATTGCTTTGTATGCCTTTAATTCTCAATACGCATGAAGAATTTTACTTGAATAATCACTTGAAAAAGTGTGGATATGCAAGTAGGAATTTTGTTTATGTCTCTTCATTACTCTAATAATTTTTATTCCTAACTCTTTGTGCACACACCCACTAGCCTATATGCATGTTGCATCACAGCCCCAATCCAATCCCCAGGTTGTGGGCAAATTAGTTGATGATGAGGATGATTGGTTGCGTTCTTCCAACTCAAATGATGGAGATTGTGGTGGTGATGGAAGGGGTGGTGATGATGATGATGAGGGAGATGATGGAGGGGATGACAATGGTGGTGTTGACATGACATATAGACCATATGGTGGCGATGGGAGTTGTGGGACGAATTTGAGATCCCTTAACCCATTTATAGGAGATGATAGATACGACCATGCCACTCAGGATTCCAACCATGGTTCACATCCTCCAATAACTTATTAGCGAAAAGGGAGTGGAAGTCGAGGGATGAGTCGGGGGGGGGGAGGAGACATCAGGAGGCTGAGACTAGTTTTTCCCATCACACCGCTGACACTTTAGCAAGGTCATTTGATGGCATGAGCCTCAGTGAGGACTCTTTTGGCCATTAACATGGGTTCTTCTGTCAGTTCCCTCAGTCTACTAGTCCACAATACAAATAGAGCCCATGGATTGATTCTATCTTTGGCTTTGGTCAACAGTAGTAGTACTACTGTGACCTAGCCACTGGTAGGCCTAGTACCACTATTGCATCATTATCATCATCATCATATGATTGGTAGGGTTGGTGGGCCCCTTGGGATTCTTTTCATCCTCAGTATGTAGTGCCAAGCTTTTCATAATATAGGATACTTTCGAGAGTAGATGATAGAGTATATGAGAGATATGTGTATGACTATTGGGCATGGCATAGTCCCTCTATTTCATGGTAGCAGTATTGCCGCTTCCTAGATCAGTTTCAAAATCAACAGCAACAACAACAATATTGTGAGAATGATACCAGCCACCCCAAAACTCCATGTGTTGATGAGAATTGAGTAGTTGCTGGTTGGGGCTTTGGGATGGGTTAGGAGTTGGGATTGCTACTATTTTTCTATCTTATTGTATTATGTTTCTTCAATTTCATTGTTGTAATTGTACTTCTGTAATACTTTGCATTATCAATGAATGAAAATGAAATTACTGTTTGGGCTATACATTTGTGTTATTAATAATGCATGTGGATTTCTAGCTTTATTGTGCAATGTGTAATGTTATTTATCAACCTCTAACATTAAGTTCCAGACATGAGCCACAACGTGTGTCACAAGGGCACTAATTTCCAACTATTGATACCCAAGTGTGTAATGATTTATAAGTATTTAATGATGCTTATTATAATATTTTCTAATTTTTTTAAAAAAATTTCAAGGTTTACATAGTGTTTCCATAGATTCCATAGGCGACAACATATGTTATGAGGGTAATGGTTCTCTCAATCATCATCGATGGTTGTTTTCTGTATATAATGATTCATAAATGTATATGTTAGTGTTTATTCTATCAAATCCCAAAGTTTCATAAGAAAAAATTCCTTCATTTGATTCGCGTTTCCCCCATTTCCCAGCTATTTCCCCGTGATAGGTATCGGTTTCCACAAGCCACGATACGGCGTGCAATACCAAAATTTTAAACCGTGACATGGTTTCTGGCTGTTATAAGCTGATTAAGGATTGTGCAACCCTGAAATGTGCTGTATGTGGACTGTGTAGTTCTGAAAGCTGCCATGGTAGTGCAAGAGCCATCATTTAGTGTAAGCTTATTTTGGTGTGGGGGGTTTGTTTGGAAGTTGGCATCTTGCTTTTATGGGGCTGTGGTAACCTTGGACAGTGTAGTAATGTACACAACAAGTTCTTGTGGTTGGACCTGGTGTGAATTCCAGTCGTGTGTGAAACTTATCTATGTTATGATTTGTCAAGAAATAAAAAAATGTCTGAGGTCAGCCAGTCTATTAGCCCATCTGGAGTTGGAGGACATGGATTTGGTTGTGCTCAGTTTAATATCCCCAATGCACAGATTACTAAGCTCAACTTGATGATACAAACTTTTTGCCTTGGTCCCAATCAGCTAAGTTGTCAATTATGAGCAAGGAGAGATGGGGATACATTACAGGAGAGCTCAAATCTCCTTGTCTTAAGGATTCTACTTATTTGAAATGGAGAGCAGTATAATGGTCATGTCATGGTTGTTTCATTCCATGCAACCAGACATTAGTAGCACATACTTGATCTTGGGCACAATAAAGGAGATTTGGGATGCTGTTTGTGATCCAGACCTACTCAGAAGTGGGTCAAATAGTTCAGGTATACAAGCTTTTCCAGCGAGTATGGCAGATAAAATAGGGTGAGCAAACAGTGGCAGCCTACAACTATAATCTCTATTTCTTGTAAAAGGAGATTGACCATTATCAGACATTCCCAGTGATGTAGGATACCCCCAAGAGCTCAATTGAAAGCCTAAATTGATGTAGCGGAAGCACACATAAAACAACCAAGAATAGAACTTTATGCAAACCCAATTAATCGCTAAAGTGAAAATAGCAAAGGAAAATATCAAACAACGAATATGAGAGTGATTAGAGGAAACTAGAGAAGCAAAAGAAGGAAAGAACCCACTAAGGGCAATTCTGGAATTTCATATCAGAATTAATAAAATTACCAAAATACCCTTGATCACGCATCAGAAAATTATGCCACTTTCCAGGGTGATTCTGACCTTTATTGGGAATCTATGTTCCAAATTTTAATTCATTCTAACAAGATTTGATTTATCAAATTATAAAAATATCAGTCCATACAGTACCTTAGTGGAAGAACCCTAAAACCAGTGGTGTTTTATGAAGAAGTGAGCAAAGAAGAAGGAGATTCAAGAGTTTTGGAGGTTTTGTAGGGGACACAGAGGAGAACAAAGCCCTAAATGAAAAGAGAAGAAAGGGGGATTTATAGGGAGCGATTTTGAGGTTACAAGTAACCAGAAAATTCTGGTTAAGACAAGACAGGCTTAGATTAGGTATGAAATACATAGGATTTTAATAGTATACTGTTAGTAGAGTTTTTAAAATCAATTAGATGCTAAAATAAGCATTAAAATCTTATGAACTAAAGCTCAAAACACCTTACATTATATTGTGCGATTTGACTTCTAATAGGTTTTTGAAAACTCCAATGTGCTCCTTATTAGTTTGTTGGGTTTGAAATTCAGCACCTTGGTTCTTCAATTATGGAAATTTGTAGTAGAGATATAGAGATATTTAGAGAGAAATTAGAGAATGATTTTATAGAAGGAGGAGGAGATAGAAGAAGAAGACTGGTATGAGATCAGAGAAGAAGAGATGAGAAAAAGAAAAAGAAGAGGAGGAATGAAAAGAAGAGACGAGAGATAAGAGGATAGAAGGGAGCCTACGGCTGCAACCCTAGAAGAAGGAGAAGAAGATAGAGGATAAAACCAATGAACACACCTTTCAAAATTTAATTTTTTATTGTCTTGATTCAATGTGGGGTGCCTCTTAAATAGGCTTACAATGACTCAAAATTTAGATACTTGCTAAATTTAGAAACTTCTAAACTCCTTATACTTGGCACAAAAGACTTTTTTAAAACTGAGAACTTCTAAGACTAAAATTTTCCTAAACCAAAACTACCAAATACTAGGAAATAAAGTGGTTGTCAACCAGCTTGTGTGGGGCTCCCTTTGTTGGTTTTTGGAGATTCACTAAATGACAAAATAGTGAGCTGTAAACCAATAATAAAAAATCCCCAAATTGGCCCTGGCTTTTAGCCTTATCACATAAACATACCCTTTACTAAAAATCCCAGAATCCCATGGCACTATTGGCATTATTACATTTGAATCCCACCCTTTAAAAGACCCTAATTAAACCCACATAGAACATCAACCCGCATCATTTGGCTAGTTGTCCAATAGATGTCGTAGCACATAGACAGTTTGTGGAAGCTGAGTATTTGAGCTAGTTATTAAAATGGATGAATCTAGAGTATGAATAGATTAGGACTCAGTTTTTTGGATGAGACACCTATCCATCATTGTCTGAGATATATTTTCACCTTCAAAGAGAGGAAAGGCAAAAGAGTGCTATGTTGCAACCTATTCCAGTTGAGAGGTCTGCTTTAGTGTCTTCATCTCAGAGAGGAGGTAGAGGAGGCATTGGTGTTTGTGGCAGGAGGTGTAGTAGTGCAATGACAAATGATAGAGATAGGCTGAAATGTGAGAATTGTGGCTGTTTCTATCAAACCAGGGAGACTTGGCAGTAAGGAAATGTCAAGCTTTTACCTTGGACATCTTATTATCTCACATCAATAAAGTCTCCTTCTTCAATTGTTCCCATAACCAAGATAACATATAAAACACAATGTAAATGTTCAACTCATGTGCCAATATCCTACAAATCCTCATCAAGGTCTTGTGGAGATCAGCACATCATCCGTCAAAACTCATTTTGTTATAACTCATTCTTGGCAATGGAAAAATTACAAGTATTTTAATTCATACAAGTGGGTCACACTGAATCAAAAATCCACAAGGAGAAGGTATAGAGCATTAAATGTTCAGATACAACTTTTGAAAAAAATTTGACAGTTCAGCAAAAAGTGGCACGAGTCACTGACAAATCTGCGAGGGACATATTAAAGATCAATGTGGTTAAATCTTAAATAAAGCAATTAACCGTCTCTCCTAAAACCTTAAATAAAACATCTTGTTAAAGTTTTAAAACTTGTTAACCAGGATAAGAAGCCCACTATGCCTTACATCTATGAGGCAATGGATAACGTAAATAGGTCTATAAAGACCATATGCAATCATAAAACATATATCAAGATCATCGACTCTAGGTGAAATAGACAACTCCACAACGATCTACATGCAATAAGTAATGTGTAATTATTTATAGTTGCTTGTTGTAGATAGTTTGAAATTTATGTTTATATGTCAACTAACTTTATATAATCTTATTTGGCAGCATACTTCTTGAACCCACAATTCCAATATACTGATCAAGAAATGAATTTGAAAAATGGTGTCATTATAGGAACTAAATCGATAATTCAACGATTGCATAGGGATTTGTATAAACAAGAAGTTCCAATGAGAGAGGTAAGTAGTCTTTTAATTTTGATTCGATCCATTGCATACAAAAGTAATTGTATTTATATTTATTCTCAGCTGGTACAAACAAATAAATTGATATATTGTCTGTGACTTTATAGATGAACCAATTTATGAGAGGGAAAGGATTTAAGTTACAACTCTCATTGATTGCTATGCAAAAATGTCAACCATGTATGTATACCAATAAATATATAATATTTTATAACTAAGTGTTTACTTTTATATAAATTTAATATGCTTTACTCTTATTATAGATGAGTGGTGAGATTTGTATAGAGATTGCACACCTGCTCTTAAAGAAATCGCCATCAAAGTCCTCAGTTAGATAATATCTTCCTTTGGGTGTGAGAGAAATTGGAGCACATTCTCTCTAATTTATAAAAGGCCAAGAAATAGATTGAAGATGTTGAACCTCCATAAATTGGTCTATATTCATTATAATATGCAGTTAAAGGAGGTTCGCAACTTATTTGATAAACAACAAGATGCTGACTTTTATAATCCTATTGACCTCAACCACATCTTCATAGTTGATGATGTATTGGATAGGTGGATTCGTCAGAATGAGGACCCGGTACTTGATGGGGCAGATAACAGATTGGATTGAGGGTGGATTACAACAGGTGGCCCAGGTGGCCGCTGCTGCACTTGAGGGTATAGATCAGGATATGGATGATAGCTACCATAAGATGCACAATTTCTTTTTAAATCCAGTGTCCAACGGATCATAAGAATGATGATGTAGTGCTGATTACGGATCCGGGTGTCCAGCCCCAACCCCAGGCCACCGCCTCCTAAACAACGTCAACGACTGTTGAGACTGAGACTAAGAGTGATGAATAGAGTTCTGATGATGATGCAGGTGCAACAATAGGTGGTGCCACTGGCATGGATGCGGGTGGAGGTAATGGTAGTATTTGCGGTTTTATAAGGTATGATAATCACATTGTCACACAACATTCATCCCATGGTAGTTGACCTATACCTACTGTTGGTAAAGACAAAGGCAAGTCTAAGGCGCCTACACATACCCAACATTATGATGGGCAGCTAGAGTATACTCAGTATAAAGGGTATGGCTATGGATTCTACTTTGCTTTAGGGTATGAGATATTTGATGACCAGTACTTTGGATCATATAACCATAGGCAACAAATGTCAACTAATGAGGTATCATCTGCTTTTAATTCGGTGCTAGTGTTTAGATCTTCTAAGAGTGAAGTCTCAAGCTCATAATAACATACAGGATCGCGCAAGCGACATCGACATAGTGGTGGGAGTTCTTCACCTAACACTGATACACAGAGTTATACTCAGTCGAACTCGTACCCTATGCCTAAGCCTATACCTTATGATCAGCTGATTCAGCCTCCTTTTGCATTCCAACAGATTCCACCATGTATATATGAGGTTTCTCACCAAGAAATGAACTCAGTTGGAGATCTCATATTTAACTTTAATTTGGATCAATATCAAGCTTTAAGTCAACAATAGAGGCATGTAGCATATGAGGTTGAGCAAAGACAACAAAAGTATCAGTATGATCAGTCCCGAGATTAAGACTCCCAATCCACATCCCGTGGCCATGATGCCGATCCTGCACCTGATCTGCCACAACATTAAAAATTTAAAAAAATTGAACTAAAAATAAGGTAGATAGGCTCCAACTAACATAATACAAGTTTTGAAAATTTTTCAGATTTTTTTGAATTTTGTTTTTATGGTGATCTACAGTGGATCAGCTGATCCAAACATGGATCAGATCAGGATCGCCTTGCCTGAGGCCAATCCTGATCCCGATCCTGAGATTTTGATTTATGATTTAGACATGTGAGGAGGGAAGAGAGCCTTGGAGTAAGTGCGAATCTAATGGGGTTGGATCATCGATCTTATGTCCAGTTAAGCAATTGAGATTTTCTCCATCTTCATTGTTTTAAATCCTAGAATTTCATATGGCTATCATGGGTTTATCAGAGATTTAAATCTTCCATTTTTTTTACATATTTTTTTATAAAAATTGATCAATAATTGAGATTTCTAAAAATAATTCAAGCATGTTTAAATATCAACAAAGAATCAGAAGCATCAGGCACACTGACCTCAACAAACCTAAAATGTTGACACATCCATGTAGTTTATTTCATATATCATTAGATATTTATTAAAATACTTTAGTATGTATAAATATACAACTTAGAAAAAAATGTACTTAGCTAAGTTCATATACATGAAAACTACACATACATAGTTGAAAACAAAAGAAATATGATAAGTTTGAGTGAAGTGTTTGCATGTATTAGACTTGTGAATATGATATGGTGTCTAAGACAGCCAAAATTAGAGTGTCCTTGTTCCACAAGCACGTGAAATGAAAGTGCGAGTTACTTTTCAAAAAATTGGACATACCTCCAGATTTTAATTGATGACAAGAAAAACAATTACAATCTAGAAAGGGGGAAGTGAAAGGCTTACTTACCTGTAAGCAAAAAATCTATACAAGAAATTGCTTTAAAATAATATATTAGAAGTCACAACTAAAAGGGATGAGTTCAATCCATGACTATGCGAGATACTTTTAACAGCTAATATTCCTAGGACATGTTTAGAATCATGTTAACAAGTAATGAATATTAATACAAGAATTGCAACATTGAGCATGGAGAAAAGTTACTTCACACAATCAGATTCCTCTATCCCCCCTTCTAACTATAATTTCTTGTTTAAACAGACCAATCATTGTTGATTAAAATTGTTCTATGTTATGCTACTTCATGAAACTAATCCTATTGAGGACAACTAAACCTATCATAGAATAAATGCATTAATTCAGTGCCATGGTCATGATATAAACTTAATGTAAATAAGAAAAACAAATCACTAGCCCGTAAATGAAAATCTTTATAAGAGTTGAGTTGTCGAGATAACAATGATAGTAAGAAGATTAATGACCTGGCCTTTGATCGAGCATCTATATGCTGATAGGTTTTGTCCTTGATGTTTTTCCTAACCTGAAACATATGGCATTAGGAATGAATGACATGCATATAAAGCTTCAAATGACACTTGGTTCACAACCAACAACATTTTTTATTTATTTATTATTATTATTATTATTATTATTATTATTTTGGGGGGGGGGGAGCAGGGGCACCAGTTCTTTGAACAATCTAATCCAATTTAATATTAATTATTTTTAATTAATAATTCTAAAATTTAAATTTTTATTAAGACTGAGTTGAAGTAAACATGTCAACTTGATTCTTGAGAAATTGGGTTAATTGCTTGAGCTCTTTCAGCAGTTGTTGAGTTTAAGCAAAGTGGATTTCTTTTTTCTTTTTAGAGGAACAAAAGTGTGCAAGTATAAGAAATAGAATGTACAAAAGAAAGATAGGAAGCATTTCCCAAAACAGAGCAAGGATGGGGTCATTCTACATCTTCACAAGTAACCGATTCCAATCTATTCTCAAATCCTCCTGCTTGATTCCTTTGAATAATCTTAAAACACTCAATCATTCAATCATCAGTTAGACAATGTCTATGCTAATTTTAAGAAGACTGCAACATGTGTCCTTGAAGATCCCCCCCATTTGACCATTCCACCACTTCTGGATGCCTCAACAGAGAGTAAATGGGAGAATGGACCAAATAACTGTACCTCCAGGTCAACAAGAATCCGTCTGTCACAAACAAAATACCTTGCTAATCCCATGTAATAAAGTTCATGCCCATATCAAAAGATTACAAAAACAAAGTAAAAGAAGAAGGAATGCGTGTTCATATAATACAGTATGTTTCTTATTTGGTACTTTTATTTAGAAATACAAAGACAAAACCATAATGAAATTCAAAAATTAAACAATCATCTTAGTAGTCACAGCGACAAAACAACACTATGCGTTGTTCAATGCTTCAATGTACTCTAAAATAACACTGACCAGGTAACATGCTCTTTCTATCAAACTGAAGCTTTAATCCCAATGAATGGAAAGCTCAATAGGAGGGTCCATATCATTTGCATTTGAAGTGGCTGTTTCATTTAACTAAGAAACTTTGTAAGAAATAAATAAAAAATAAAAAGGGAAGAATGAAAAACAAAGAAGATTACACTAGCAACTCAAGTCCAGAATTGAAATGGCCTTACTACACCATTCTTGGCTAAGAGATCGGCAAAATCATTAGCCAACTTTAGCTAAAGAAAAAACAAAACACTCTAAAAATAGTTTTGAGCTATCCATTTGATAAAGTTGCTAGTATACCGCTCTATTAACAGAGCCCCACCCCCAAAAATAACAAAAATAAATGAGGCCTTGAAGGAGAGCTAATGTTGGAGTGTGAGGAATGTATAAGTGGAAATGTATGAGATTTCGGTGTTTCTGTATTATGGATTCAAGTAGAAGAATGAAGGGAAGAAGAAGAAGAGAAAGAGATGGGATATTGAGAAGAATGCATATGGAAGGGGAAGAGCCGCTCTCACATACTTTGCCTCGTATATCAAAAAGTACGAATACAACTTTAGGTATTTACAAGTACACCCCAATACTGCACAAAAACATATAAACCCTTACAAATATAACCCCATATATCCATGAAAAACAGCACTCCCCTTCAAGCTGGTATGTAGATATCAAGTATACCAAGCTTGTCAACAATATAACTAAAGCTAGGACTACGTAAGCCTTTTGTTAATACATCAGCCAATTAATCTTCAGTTTTCACAAAGGAAACACATATCTACCTAATTTGTAATTTTTTCCCTGATAAAATGTCTATCCACCTCAATGTGTTTGGTCCTATTATGTTGGACAAGGTCATGTGCAATACTAATGGTGGCTTTGTTGTCACAATACAACCTCTTAGGGCTTTGGGAGTTGAATCCCAACTCTCCTAGAAGACCACGGATCCATATCAATTCACAAATCCCATGAGCATTCGCTTTAAATTCAGCTTCAGCACTTGACTTTACCACAATAGGCTGCTTCTTGCTATGCCAAGTAACCAGGTTACCCTCAACAAAGGTACAATAGCCTAAGGTGGACCTTTATCATCCACAGAACCAGTCCAATCACCTGTAAAGGCTTCAACTCTCAGATCCTTCTATCTACCATACAAGAGTCATTGACCTGGACTCTTCTTCAAATAACATAGAATACAGTATGCTGTCTCAAGATGTGATGTTATAGGAACATACATGAACTGACTAAATAAGAGATGTCTGGTCCTATCAAGATTAAGTAAATAAGCTTGCTTACTAATCTCTGATATCGACCAATATCAACAAGACAGTGACCCTCGTCTGCTTGCAAGCAGTGGTTAAACTCAATGTGAGACTCACAAGGTCTACACCCTAACATCCCAGAGTCTTAGAGGAGATCTAGCATGTACTTACATTGGGATAAGAATACTCCATCATGTGACTTAGCAACCTCTTAAGGAAGTATTTGAAAAGCCCCAAATCCTTCATTTCAAATTCCTTGCTCAGAAATTTTTTTAGGTTAATCTCACATCGATGATTTCTTGTAACAACTATATCATCCACACATACAATAAGAGTTGACATCTTCCCTTTTTGATGTTTTACAAAGAGAGTATGGTCCATTTGACATTTTTTGTGGCCATTCTTAACTATGGCACTACGAAACCGTTCAAACCATGCTCTGGGTGATTGCTTGAGATTGTAGAAAGCTTTCTTGAGATGGCATACCTTTCTTTTTCCGATAGATATCTAAAAACCAAATGACAAACTCATGTAAACTTCCTCTCTAAGGTCTTCATGTAGGAAGGAATTCTTAACGTCAAGTTGTAGTAATGGCCATCCCTGATTGGCAGCAACTAAAATCAAAATGCGAATAGAGTTCATCTTTGCTACAAGGGAAAAGTTCTCTTGATAATCAACTCCATATGTCTATGTATAGTCCTTAGTCACCAATCTAGTATTGTATCACTCCACAATGCCATTGGGTTGCAATTTCATAGAGAACACCCATTTGCAACCTATAGGATCCTTCCCACGTGGGAGACCTACAACATCTCATGTTTTGTTCTTCTCTAAGGCCTGCATTTCTTTCGTCATTGCTCTTCTCCAATGATGTTGAGAAAGAGCCCAAGATACACTGCATAGAATAGAAGCAGAGGACAAAGAGGTGGAGAATACCCTAAACTCAAGAAATAAGGATCAAGAATCATAACAGACATGGTTAATAATAGGGTGTTGAATAAAAGAGAGAACACCCTTCCTAATAGCAATAGGAAGGTGGGAATCATCATGAGGAATAGTGGGAACAATAATTGGAGATAAGGTGACCTGTCGGAGAGGCACATGAGTATCAGAGATATGGGTAGCTCTTTTCTTACGTTGCCGACCAAACACAAGGGTGAAATCTTGTGTCCAAGCCTTCTTTTGAGTGGTTGCCACAGGCTCTTTTTCCTTGGGAGTAGCAACATTTTCTATCTCGCCTTGGTTACTATGTCCATCACCATCAAAGTGATATGGAGAAATAAAGAGAGGAATAACCGACTCATCTTCTCCTTCATGTCTACACTCCCCCTGAAGATGAGAGTTGTTAGGGGAAAATAAGGAGACAGTCTCATGAAAGGTAATATCCATAGAAAAAATACATCTTCGAGTAAGCGGGTGATAGCATTTGTAGCCCTTTCGGAGCATACCCAAAGAATATACACTTAAGAGCTCTGGGATCTAGCTTGGAGTGGTTAGACTTGAGGACATGAACATAGCAAATGCATCCAAACACCTTAAAAGAAAGAAAAGAACCAAGGGTGGAACACGAGAGGAACTCTAGGGGACGTTTAAACCCCATAATGCGAGAAAGCATACGATTCATCTAGTACATAGCAGTCTGAAGGGCATCAGTCCAAAAAACTTGGGAAACATGCATATGAAAGAGCAAGGCACGAGTTATCTCAAGAAGGTAGCGATTCTTTTGTTCTAGCAACACCATTTTGCTCAGGAGTACTAGGACAAGTAGTATGATGAAAGATGCCATGCAGAGATACGATGAAAAAGCATAAGACATATATGCCCCTCTATTAGCTGCACAAAGAATCATGAGCTTAGCATCAAATTGAGTCTTAACCAATTTGTGATATAATTAAAAGGTAGAAAAAACCTCACTTTTGGATTTCAGCAAGTAAATCCAATTGGCCCTAGAGTAGTCATCAACAAAGGTCACAAAATAACGAAATCTAAATAGAGAGGTAATTGGGATAGGTCCCCACACATCAGAATGAACAAAGGCCAACGGAGTGGTACTCTGACTCTGTACTACATCAGGAACCCTAGTTGAGTGAAAATGGTACAATGTAGTCCCGTTGTTGCACAGTGGGTGATGTAAGAGCTCGGTGGAAACAGTTTGTGAGCCCTACAATGTGGAATATGGCTGTGTTTTCCATGTGGTGACATGTTTGGAGGCTACTAGGGATGCGTTTTGCTATTTATAGCCCATTGTGGGAATGGTGTACTACATTGATAATAGTATTTTTCCCTTTTTAGTTTGTGGAATGCTATTTGGCTGAAGAACAAAGGCTATACAGATCCATAGTACATGTGTATTGTACTATTGTTCACTCTTTTCAGCTAAGTTGTGAAAATCAGATTGGTTCTTGTGTTGATTGATTGATTTGATAGGAGAAAGGGGGCAGCAGACACCATGTCTGAAGTTGAAGTAAGTCCCGAGTTCAATTCTTTTGGGTAGGAGGGATGAAGGTGTAGGTTGATATGCTTATATTTTATCATCATTTCATATCCTTTAGTCTTTATTTTTTACTTGTTTTCTCTTTGTTTTATTAGT
>JAOXJP010027591.1:0-16982 GCA_025762735.1 Platanus orientalis
TTCTTGTCATGAAGCATCATAGGTGAAAAGTCCTCATTTTCACCTTTTTCAACCCGTAGGCAAAAAATTACCATTTTACCCTTTTCACCTTCGAGAATTTACCCCTGGACCCTCAATGGATCCCTAAAACTTCTCCATTTACCTGAATGATGTCATGTTGGTTCTTGTGGTTCCAAGACTCTCAAGACTCTAATACTTTATTTCGCACCAGTTTTCTGCAATGAGCCACACCTATTCACAAACCCTGTCACATCCAAAATATAGCATTTTCTCAGGTATATTACATTACAGGTCTTTATTCAAACTCATTTCAAATCCTAATTCTGACCATGTCAATGCTATCAAAATGTCTAAAAAACCTGAAAACCACTATCTGTTTTCAACTAACAAAGTTCGGAAGGTCAAAAAGCAAACTCAGGCAAAACCACTAGTACCTACGCGAGTCTAATTTTCCTTGAAAAAATAATTTTTCATGTTTCTCCCTACAAACATATCTGATTAACTCGTCGTTTCCGACAGCAACTCTAATGATACAACCCGCACATATTTCTTGAAGATTTTAGTAAAGAATTTTACCATCTTACCCATCTTACAGTTCAATGAAATTTTCTCCAAATTTACCAGAAATTGGACTTTCGATGCTTTGTGGATGTTAGATCGTAAATCTGGTTGACCAATGGGTCCATAAGAATCAAGTAAAAAAATCAAAACTGGATGTGGGCCTTTGTTTTGAATCTTTATTTACTGCATCATTTATCCAAATCCCAAATTACTACATCATCAATTCAAACCTTTTTTCCAAAATTATTGCATCGTAAATCTACCCCTCTCCCATTGGTCCATGTCACCAATCCAAGTGAACAAGCACACCCTCATCCTCACCCTCCACCTCAGATCTCTAAGCTAATCCTAGCCTCTCCTTTGTCCAAGTCGCCAAGCACAAAACCCCTTAACCTCATCCACCCATTTCTAGATCACTCATAGCCCTACACCCGAAATGGCTTAATCCAATCATCACCCTCCATTTAGATGCCCTTAGGTTAAACCCTAGCCACATACCACTTCCAATTGGGGCTATAAATAGCCCCAATTTCGTGCAAAGGGGGTGTTTGGCAACTAGAAACTCTAAAAAAAAGGAAGAGGAAGATAAAGAAGAAGAAGGAAAATAGGGGATTCCTCAAACTTCAAGCCCTAGTTGGCTCGAGGTAAGCCTAACCCCACTCAATTTTGTTATTTATAAGTTCATATACTAGATTACTAAGATGTTATGTTGTCCAATTTGTGCTTTCAAGTTGCTTCAATTCGGGTTACATGAAAAAGGCTCAACAGCCTCTTTTTGCTTTAGTTTTTTACTCATACCTAGTGTAGAATTTATTGTAATTTTTGTACTAATTTGTTGAGGCACAAATTTTAGTATGTTATTATCCACACATGTACCTAATTCTCTATTTAAGTTGGAGATTTCTTTAGCTATGGAAGGCCTTAAGATGGCCCCCCAAACAGACCCCAAATTTTGGATTATGTGTGACCTAGTTCAACTGAATTATTGTTGATTTTCTGTAGAATGTTGTAAATATGATCTTGAACTTATTTTTGGATATGTTATTCCCCTGGTATATGCCTACATATGATAGAAATTTTAGAATTTTTCAATACCCCTAAGGGGTCCAAATGGCCAAAACAATGTTGCTAGATTTTGGGTCCAAGCCTAATGCCTTAATTTTAAGGGAATTAAAATTCAAGCATTGAAAGATCAGGCATTGGAAACTGAGGTGTTAAAACAAACATTGACTTATTATATATGGTTCAAAATATCTCTTTCTCATCTTTCCAAATTGACTGACCACACTCAATTTAGAATTTTGTGGAGAGAGATATGTCTTCTGAAGTGCAGACTGTCCAAACCTAATGCCTGAATTTTAATTTGTTAAAATTCAAGCATTTACAGAAAATTCAAGCATCAGTTTCATAATGAGGTGTTAGAACAAACATAGGCTTATCATATATAGTTGAAAAGATCTTTCTCTTAGCTTTTCAAATTGACCAACCATACTCAATTTAGAATTTTATGGAGAAAGATATGCCCTCTAGAGTACGGATTATCCTAAACCTAACGCCTAAATTTTAATCTGTTAAAATTCAAGCATTGGAAGTAAAGATAGGCATTAGAGAAATTCAGGTGTTGGGATTTTGGACCCACCCCAGTGAACCCTAAGCTTCTTTAAAGCCTATACATGGGCAAATAATACCTTGGAATCCATCCATGTGCTTAGGCACCTCTGTGAGCCCTATTTTCATTCCAATGCCCGAATTTTTATTCAGGCGTTAAGAGGAATTTCAGGCATTAGGATGAATTTCAAGCGTTAAGCCTGTATTAAAAATCACTTTGTTCTTAGATGTTTAGCTTTTCATCTTGGACCTAGAGTAAAGGCCATAGACCATAGAAGGGGCCCACCCCTATATGTAACTCTTAACCTTTCTAGGACCCACACAAGGAGCTCAAAACCCAAGATCAATTGCTTGCTTCCAACAATTGACGCCTGAATTTCCTCTGAATTAAATTCGGGCATTGAAAATTCAGGCGTTAAGCCTATAAAAGACAAATGAAACCCATCCTTATTCCCTGCTTAATTTCATCTTTAAACCATTTCATTCCATAGATATAATCTAGGGATCCCTTCATTACAAATGTCTCTTTCATCTTCTCAACAATCTAGTAAGGTTGATTGTACACTTGTGATTTTCAAGTGTATCTGATACCCAAACTTTACCTAGGAGACAATGCCTGGATCGTGACTGCTACATCAGTGCGATCAGGTCAAGTCAACATACCTAATCACTACCTTTCAACCTGTCATAACCTTTTATGGTCTTCACCTTACCTTAGGGTCAGGTCGTAGTAGTTCGCGACCCAAAGACCCTAGGACTTGGCCATAGCCTAATTAGGTTTTGAAAACCACGTACATGGGTACAACATAGTCCTGACCCCCATTTCGTTAACTTGTTCACATTTTACAGCAGCGCGGAGTACTCTATAAGTATAAAAACAACCTAAAATGAATCTACCATGAATCACTCTCATAATCAGAAGTACTTGACTACTAAGATTGGCACACACAACAAACCCCTAAAACTACATTCAATTTGATCTTGACAAAACCCTAGGAACACACTAAACCATATAAGATCAGGTATGTAGGCAGCTTGAGACTATGTCTCAGGTGCAACTACAATGATCACACCACTAGGGTGGTATAAGACCAATAACTTTACATTTAACAAGTATGAACTTTAGCATAATTCAAAACATGTATGAATGAGAGAAGTTACCCTAAAAAGACGGGTATTTGGGGTGCCTAACACCTTCCCCAAATGCAACTAAACAATTTACCATTTATCTCAGGAATGTAGGCTAGTATTAGGAGTTACACCCTTAGACCTTTGGGTCTAAACTTCTCCTCTTCAAGGGAATAGGAGAACCGATGTCCAACTCCATCGATTAACCCTGAGTTGGTGGCAACTCTCAAAAAAGCTTAACTTTCTTGTAAAAGGGTTAGCAACCTTTCACGTACCGACATAGCGAACAGAAGAGTGGACCCGAAAACCACGGGCGGGCGGGGTAATCCAAACCCCTCGGACCCCGATGTCCACAATTATAAAGAGGGTGAATAAGTTATTTAAAAGAATTTTTTTAATATTTTATGAAGATCCTATTCACCCCCCTCTAGGATCCATTTCAGGAATTTCAATAAACCAAACCCGTGCTTTTATAAAGTAATAGAGTCACTACCTAAGTATACCATTTTTAAAAATATCTACATAATCTATCTCTTGAAATGTATAAAGAATGAAGTATTGAATCACATGAAATGAGTTAAATGCCAATATGTAAGTAAAAGTGTTTGGCCCATAACTTGGGGCATAAGGGATGTTCATAGATGAAAAATCAATCCATGTCAATGTCCATGTAGGTTAAAAACCAAGTATCTCAAGTCCTTTAAAAACTCATGTGAAAATCTCATGTAAAGAGCCACATGAAAATCCCAAAGTAAACCATGTCAATGATAACATGCACATGTCACTAAGCGATATAATATAATCTCAAGAGTAATGTAGCCACATGAGGATCAATAGAAATAGCATAATTCATCATGGTATAAAATGAATCGAGTGAAACATACCAAAGAGAGTAATAGACTAACATAGGAAGTTAATAAGCATGATAAAGATACACAAATCATGGGAACTAATCATATGTCATTTCATCAAGTGAGTAGGGAACAAACATTTAGGGGTTTTTAAGAGAAATCAATGGAAGAAATAAAAATTCATCACAAGGAACTTCCAAATCCCTCTAAATCATGTAAATCCAACTCCAGAAACTTTTCAACAATATTAGAGATCACCAAACTCAAGGAAATAGAACAATAGCACCATATGGTTAACTCTAGTTTCTGAGAGCACATAGCAATGGGGTAAAAGAATCCCTTCAATCATGCTCACATTAAAGGATCTAAAATCCATATAAGGAAATCAACATTCTCATGGGGCTTGAACATATATTCACCAAACCAAAGCTCATCCTCAACAAATCCAAGGTTCTAGGAAGAGGGAAATCATGAATATAGAGCTCAATCATTCACCCAACCAATTTCTAGTGTTCATCACTTACCGACAAGAGAGCATGTACTTAAATAGATGTTGTCGCGAGCATTGGTAATCCCCAATAAATCCAAGGTTCTAGGAAAGGGAAATCATGAATATAGAGCTCAATCATTCACCCAACCAATTTCCAATGTTCATCACTTCTTGACAAGAGAGCATGTACTTAAATAGGTGTTGTCACGAGCATTAGTAATCCCTATTGATGCATGTATTGAATATAGTGAAATTCCAGTAATGATCCTAGAAGGGAGTGAATAAAATCTATTCTAATTATTTTTGTATTTAACTTTTTTTTTTGCTCGGATGACTTTATCATAGACCAAAGGGCTCAGTCATTCACCATAGTGTTACCTATAGCAGAGCGGGAGTAGTTCTGATAGAGTCCCTAGAGGTAACGTGTTTTTATTGTTTTGTGTTGATTAGAGGCTTAAGCGTGATGTTTTCTACATAAGCAAGTATGTAAGCAGAGTAAAATTCACACAATACATAGAGAGTGAAGACGATTTTTATAGTGGTTCCGCACTCAGGCCTACATCCACTGTCTAGAGGCTCACTCTCAAGCGAATTGATTTTTATTAATAGTTAGTCAACTATTACAGAAGAAAATCAACTAAACTTACAGTTCGTGTTCTGTTGAACACATTTTCTCCTTCCGGTGTCTCTAGTAGAAGAGCTTGATCACACCTAGTGTCTCCGGCAAGTGCCTCTCTTGTCTAGTGCCTTCAGTGGACTTTAGTCACATCTTCCGATGTCTTCAATGGAAGACTTTGTTTGCAAAAGTAGTTGTTGTAGTAGAGAAATGAAGTTCTGCCTCTCAAGATGAATCCACTCTTTCGGGCATAGAGTTTTTATGTTCTTGATAGGCTTTTGAATTTCTTGAATCTCTTTGAATTACTCAACTAGCCTGCCTTAAATTTGGAGAAGAATGTTAGAGAGTTTACAACTCTCAAGTCTCGTGCTCTTAATGAACTCTCTTGGCTTTAAATTCATAGCCCCAAGCAAGCTCACGGTAGAATAGAAATATGCCTCAAATAGGATGTATTCAATAGCTCTCTTTTTTCATGGTTTTAATACGGAGTTTTTGCCCTATTTATAGCTTGAAAAACCAGCCTCAATACCACTGTAAAAGCCATTGCAAGGTTGCCCTATTTAAAAAAAAAAATTCCAATTCTATGACTTTGGAGCAGTCTAGATGGAGTGCTCCAAAAAATTTGGAGTGCTTAAGAATCTCAGGGTTCTCGGGTCTTCATTTGGAGTGCTCAAGATTTTTTCAAGTGCTCCAGAATTTCAACTGCTTTTTTCCTTGAATTTTTGGTCTCTAATGGCTTTGGCATTTTGTTTTTAAGTCCAATTTTTTCCTTGAGCTACCTTAGTATTATTTTGTGGTCATAGTGAGCTTCTTGGACTTTGTTTTTGTCGATTTCCCTAAAGTCTTTTTTACCTAAGTAGTTCTAAGACTTGGTAGACTTTGTCACTATCTTCTTGAATGAGTTTGGTCTTGCTCTTACCTTACTTGGATTGCTTGTGTCTGGAATCCAATGCAGGTGCTAATCTTTCTTGGATATGATCTTGGCAGTGCTTGACACCGAGTGCTAGCTCTCCAAGTACATTCAACTAGTCATTCTATTTTTGACATTGGATTGATAAGTCTTTTTATCCTTATATATGGGAATCTTGTACCTGCGCAAGAGAAAAAGGCTCAACATAAACCTCATCAGGACAAGGGAAGGCCCTCTCACAAAACCTGATAAGTATTGTCTCATAATATCTACGCTTCCATGGGGTCATAGGAAGGCATGTGATCTTGTACCGCCGAAATGAGGAATCAGAAATACGGCCATGTAGTCTGAAAAGGATACAATTACCATGATGATCAACATGTGTAATCTTCACAGTCCTTTTCTTAGAGAAATCACGGTATGTAAAAGTATGATTGGCCAAGTTGATAAATATCCAAGAAACATTAGACGTGACTTTAGGGCATGTATGCCGTTGCTGCTGAGGGATTTCCTAAATGGAAGTCATGTTGCAAATAATAACTGGATGAACCATAAGATCTTCTAGCATATACTCTTCTAATGTTACTGGTAAACATGGAGGTTGTTCATGTAAATCCATGAGCTGCAATTATGGCTTTTGTACTTTTTCCTTAGGCTTCTTCCCTTTCTTTTTAATGACCCCTTTTAGTTATAGTGGGCGTTGTCTAGAACGTTTAACCATATTGCGTTGAATAAGGTTTGTAGCTGTTTGGGAAGACTGATGTCTTTTCTTGCGAGTAGTTTTTCTCTCAGTGATGGTCCACTCATCTTTGTCATCAGAGTTGGCCTAATAATTTGCTTAATCCTGATTCTCATTGCCCTTATCAATAAAGATGAAATTTGTCAAGGTGGGTTGTTGTATGTCTACCTCAACCCTTAACTTCCCTTTATCAAGCAAATCTTAAAGCTTGTCCTTGAACATGAAGCATGAGTGAAGGGTGTGCCCCAGCTTATCAACTTTAGTTGGCCTTTTTGATTCAGGAGAATTATTTCCCCTGCATCGATGGTCTATTTAAAAGACTTTTAAGATCATTTGGATGGAATGTGTATGTGCGTTCCTGTCACTCTTTCATAGACGATCTTTTGGCAGATATCCCATGTCCCGACTGAGGATTCATGGTTACTTCAGGTACCTGCTTGACAAAAAGTTTGGTAGGTGGCTTCTTAGTGCCTACCATAACAGATTCCATCTTATTGACAATAGGCTTGCCTCTCCTTTCACTTTTATGCTCTATCAACCTTTTCTCTAGGTCATAAACTTTAAAGATTAAATCATCAAACCCCAAGAAGGTTTGAGGAGTGAGATGGAGATAGAGATTGTATGATATATTATGCAAGAACATGTTAATGAGATCCATAATGGGGAAAACATGTTCATAGGAGTATGTAAGCTACTTCCATCTATTGATGAAATCAACAATGGACTCATTATCCTGTTGTTTTTCATTGGCCAGCTCATATACTTTAATCAACCTATGTGTGTTCTAGAACTGTTGGATTAATGCCCACTTCATGGATTGCCAATCCAGAATTGAATAAGGTTTAAGTTCAAATACTAGGTGAACGCAGCTCCATCCAAGGATTAAACGAATAGCTACAGCAGTAGATCATTGTGTTGTATGATAGAACCACACCAAAATTTGAATTGGGTGATGTGTTGCCAAGGGCAGGTGGACCCATTAAACATGTTGAAATGAGGTTGTACATATTTTGGTGGGAAATGCACCATGTCGACATGTGATGGATAAGGCTTTCCAGCAGAATATCCCTTCATAGTTCATGTTCCTTGTATTCCTTTAGCATGTTTGCCATCATAGAGTGCATGATATTATGATCCATGGTAGGTGGAATAGGCTGCATGTATGGCCCTTAAGGAGGCATAAAGGAATTGTTAGTGTAATTGCCTTGGCAATGCGTCCATTGTGGAAAAGGTCCTTACAAGGGAGGTTTATGTGATTGTTGAAAATGACCCAATGAGAATGCTCTTTATTGTGGATTTAGTGATAAAAGTCGTTGTGGGATAGAAGTACTTGGGATGGTTCCAAAAGATGGGGCCACCCCCGACATCAAAGTTGAGACATAATCGGGTGTATATTAAGAGTATGCCCCTAGCCCCAGATTCTAGACAACTAGTCTAAAAGATTCTATGGCTGGAAGTCTTGAATTAGAAGGAGTTACCCCCTACCCTAATGTGTGTTGAGTGAGCATGCCTTCCATGTTGGCTCTTAGCTTAGCTACAAAGGTCCCTTGTGTTGCTTGTAATTCAACAATCTCTTAATTGGCTATGATCCTATCTCATTCCTTTAATTAGGTTTTCAAATTCACTGCACTTTGTTCACCATCAAAATTAGTAACATATTCCCTGAAGTGGATATCCTCATGTAGGTCAGCAGGAGGTGAAGGTGGAGTGTTACCCTGGTTAGTTCTTGCTACTTCTAGTGCTTGAGTAGTAGAGGTAGTATTGACTATGGTGGTTGGCCCAGTTATTGTGAGAACATTAGTTACAACCGGAGATCTCATGGGGGAGTATTGAGATGGGCTTTCATAGACAGGAAATTCCCTAGAAGAATCCCTAGGTATCTTGAAGTTAGTTACTAATTGTCTTCTAGTCATCATGCCAGCCAAGTTAATAATGTAAGGACGCGATCTATAAGAGCTTAGAGTGTTAGCATAAGCCTCTCTCTATGTTCCAACAGTCATAACAAATGCTTGTGATTGAATTTTTGGTCCAAATATCTTTCCCTTGGCAATATAAGGAGTGTATCCTATGCTTCCTTTAGTATAGGAAGGTAAGGATGGATCAGACCTCTGTGGGTGTGCCCTTATTGGTAGTGCATTAATGGGAATACCCCTAGTTCTTTGTTGACTAAAGAACATTTTATGGATTTTTGCCCTCTTCCTTTGTGTAACATTCCTCTTCCACTTCTGTTTAGGAGACAAAGTTCTTTCCTTTTTGGATATTTCATTGTCCTTATGTCTCCTCAAGGGTTCAAACTTGGTTAGGAGCATCAAATCCTTGAACTCTACACTAGCCTGAGTTTGGCACTGTTTGCACAATACGCAGAGAGTGTGGATAGTAATCATGCCCACTTCTTGTTCCTTTTTAAATGTTGTTTCAATAATTTTGCATGTATTTTTAGATTTCTTGTTTTTATATGCATTTTTATTAAGTCCAGGTTTTAGGTCTTTTTTGGCTTCCTATTCTCCATTACTGTGGGAGTCCTAGTTAGTGTAACATGGATTGACGTTTGTGACTAGTTAGGGGTTCACGAATGAGAAGTGTGCGAATGACCTATGGTTGCGAATGGAGCAGTCCATGGATAACCCTGGATTGCAAATGCTGCAATGCACGAATGTAGGGTTTTGGCCTTATTCATGACTAACTTGATGTGCGATTATAACCGTTTACACAATTGAGGCACTTTGCATGATTGCTGCATCTTGGCTGCATTCGTGATTGGTACCGTGCATGAATGGGGAGATATATCCTCATTTGCAGGCTTCAAAGTTGGTGATTGAGAATTTAACACCTCATCCAAATCATAATTTTGTGATTTTTCTATCATTAAAATAGTCTTCCCTCAAGAATATGGCCCAGGTTTGACCACCTATTACATCTTCAAGTTGCCTGCAACCATTGGGCAGCATTACCCCTTGTTTTGGTGGGTACCAAGATGGGTTGAGTAGTGACTGTGGGGGAACTATCCTTAACGGACATTGGCATAACCATAGAGACTTGAGGGGAGACAAGAGCCTCAACCATTGCTAGTGAGACTATAGCCTCAACCTTGGTTGTCAATAGGGAGACCATAGCCTCGACTTTATGGGTGGGTGGTGAGGAAACCAAAGCCTCAACCCATGATTTTGATGTTGATAGTGATGTAGCCAAACAGCCACATAGGGAGCCAAGAGAAGGCTATACATGTCACGACCCGAATCCATGGGCCCTGAAGTGGGTCGGGTTTGGATCCGTGACATGGGAATGATCCGCCCTAAACCTATTTCTCATAATGGAGAGACCAACGAGCTTGGAACATGTCATTAACCCTCTTACCTAATCACATCATTTCCCAGATAAATTTGATTCACTATCCTTTCATGTCCATTTCCAACATATCACATCACAGTGGAATAGTAAAATCAATGACACAATCTAATAAGTGCAGTGGAATATATATGTGATCAGTTTAAAAGTAGAAACATCCCACAGTCATCCAAAAACAAAAGGGTCAAACATGCCCATAAGACTACAATCATCCCATAGCACTAAGGACATAACAAGTATCATAAGTACATCTCCCATCTCAAAAAAAATAAAGTCTAAAGACATAACTAAAAATAAAAATGAAATATCAAGGCCACCCACCCAACTTTCAACCATCTCTCATTCGTCCCAAGGCGTAGTCCAACTTGTACACTTACACACCTACGAGTGGTGCCAGATAGGGTAAGCTTGACGGGCTTAACGGGAGAGTATGCAGTTTATACAACACTAAAAGAGATCAAAGATAACCATAGTAGCAAATATAAATAATCAAGATAACTGAAAAATCAAAGCAAGAATAAGAGTACATCAAGTCCAGTAATCATGTATCATTACTATGATTTGGGTACACACAAGTCACAAGATAATCACAAGAATATCTAAAGTAAATCAAGTTAAATCATACATATGCTACATGTTATATGCCATATGCTAAGTACTATGTGCACATGCCTAGTAGTATATGTGCCACAAGAAAATCATAGTAGTGTCCCATCATATATCATACCTAAGTATAAATAAACCATGAAATGTCTTTGACAAAGCAAATCACATAAACCGTGTAAGGTCTCCGACAAAGCATATGATATATAAATTATAAAAGGTCTCCAACATTGCACATCTTATCACATATATTGGGTTGCTAGAACTGTCTTCACATATTAATGTGACTCGATGATTGGGTACCTGAGATTCACTGGGCAAGTATATAGCCTCTTCGCCCAGTGGCGGTTACCGTTGGACAACTAATGTCCTTTCGCCTAAAGGCGGTCATCACTGGGAAGATATGTAGCCCTTTGCCTAATGGTGTTCATCACTGAAAAGATAGTGTCCCTTCAACTAATGGTTGTCATCACTAGGAAGATATATAATCCCTTCACCTAATCACAATCATCACTGAACAACTAGTGTCCCTTCGCCTAGTGGTGGTCATCACTGTGAAGATATGTAGCCCATTTGCCTAATGACGGTCATCACTGGATAACTAGTGTCCTTTCGCCTAATGGTGATCATCACTAGGAAGATATGTAGTCCCTTCACCGAACGGTGATCATCACTGAACTACTAATGTCCCTTTGCCTAATGATGGTCATCATTGGGAATATGTGTAGCCCATTCACCTAACAACTGTCATCATTGGACAATTAATGTCCCTTTGTTTGATCGTGGTCATCATTTGAAAGATATATAACCCATTCATCTAAAGACTGTCATCATTGGACAACTAATGTCCATTCACCTAATGGCGGTCATAGCACATGTACTAACCCACTTAGGGACATACCATACCAAAATCATGTTTGCAAATTCAGTACTAAAATTCATACTCATGTATAGTAAGATAACTACCTCATAAGTATGCCATGTGAAGGATATTTATATGTGTTAACTCATAGAAGTTCCAAACCAAAGACAAATTACATGTAAGGGCTAAATACAAATCTGGAAGTATAGATATTAGTACTAATTCAAAGGCACATATAGTGCTCATAAAGGTGAAGTTCACTCATGCCGATAACTACTAATGGCATTATCAAATAGCCCAAATGTTCCCCAAAACTTATGAAGAAGTCTAAGTAAAATACTTTTTGGAAACATCGGAGTAAACCATGTTGAGGAAAACATGCTCATGCCATGAGACAATCTCTATAAAGTGCAAAACCAATGTATCACACATGAATTCTAAGATTCTAACAAGAAAATCAATATAATTGGGTAATTTTCCATAAGCCAACATGTATTTTGAAGGAATTCACCAAAAAAAAACAGTATGCTCATGAAAATAATCCAAAGGCATCCTAGAAATCATATAAGTAATAAGGGAAAACAGTAAAAGGTATTTTGGCAAACATGTAGAGTCCAATAATTAAGGAATTAACGTAAGAAGTCACTAGAGCATCACAAATTGTCATGAGCCAACATACGTTTGGGAGGATTTATCTTAAGAGACATTAGGCTCATGCAAGAAATCAAAAGATATCCAAGAAACATGTGAGTAATATGGAAAATCGGTAAGGGGCATTTTATCAAACATGTAGAGTGCAAGAATTAAGAAACTCATAGGAAATCAAAGGGTAAACCCAATCTTCACCATAAGAAATATTTATAATCCCTACAACCATGTAAATCAAGCTCTCAAAACTCCTTCACATATGTTAGAGACCATCCTAACCATCCTACAAAGCTCCATTCACAATATCACAATTCCATAATCTAAGAACATCATGGAAACCAACAAGGAAACACTAACCAACATGCTCATATTAAGGAATCATGATCAATCTCTAAGAAATCAATATTCTCAAAAGGAAATAGAGATGAATCCACTAAAATATAACCCACAAGCATCAAATCTAAGATCCTAAAAATAAAAAATTGAGTATAAATTGAATATTTACTCACCTAATACTAATATTTCTTATCTTGAAGAAAAAACTCCTCTAAGACTCTTTTTCCTTTGTTTAACCTTCCTTCCTCTATGAGTAAACAAACAAATTCATGGTTAGAAATCATAAAATAAAGTAGAGAAATAGGAATCTATACTCATTTAGGATAGATCTAGGAAGAAAATAATCTATCCATGAAAATTTCTAGAGTTGGGAGTGAAACGTACCTAATTGGGGAAGAACCTTCTCTTTTAGCTCAAGAACTTCCCTAATCCTTTCTAAGTCTTTTTCTATTTGTTATAATGAGGTAAAATGGCCTAAATGAGGTTTAAATAGAGTTTGAATCATCCTAAATGAGTTTTCACTCATGTGGGGTTTAAATGGAAGCAAGTCACGTCATAAAACTGGTAAAAATCATAATTTTTAGGATTTTCAGCATTTTTTGACATGTCGTGATCGATCACAAGGTTTGTGATCAATCATGGGTCATGATCAATTATGGACTTTGTGATCGATCATGAATTTGGCGTCCTAACACTGCTGGTGATTGATCATGGGGTTTGTGATCGATCACAGGCACCACCCAAGAGGTGTGCCCCTTGTGTGTGATCGATCACGACTTGGATCATGAATGCAGAATTTTTTGTTTTGACCTCTTAATAATAAAATAGGCATAACTTTCTCTAGAAAAATCTTTTTGTAAACCATTTTTTAAGTTAGAAATTAGACTCAAAGACCTTTCCAACAAGGTATGTTTCAACGTTTAATTCTTTCTGTATTGGATTTTGTAGGCCCAAGAAGTTACCCTAAATATGCCACCTGGATAACTTTCGAACTTGACAAATTTGAGACCCAACCTCGATCATACACTTCAGGCTCAATCCAAATGATCCCTAAACCACTCTAAGGTATGTTTAACATATATATAATGACCATTTTACCCTTATGGGATGAAATTACAATTTTACCTTTAAATGCAATGTGGGGTATTACACCATAGTTGTAACTTTGATGGGGATCCTAAGAAAAGAAATGACACCCATTAGTACAATGAAACTTGAAAAGAGATGAGAGGAGAGTAAAGTCCCACCGAGAGTGCCAGAAATTTATAACACCAAATTTCGCATGGTTCCCTATGGAACATTTTAGAAATTCAAAGTGTTTAAATTACCCAGCTGTGTAAGGGGATGGTTTTTTGTATATATGGAGACTATTACTCCAAACTCTTACAACGATCTCGTTAATTGTTGTTGTTTAGCACAACAAATCTCTTATTATCCCAAGTTACTCAAATTGTAAACAAAGTTGCATAAGATATAAAAAAGAAGAGAATGGAAAGAATGAAACTTTGACTTTACTGATGTATATATATATATATATATATATATATATATATATGTATTGATATACAAGTTTGTTTCAAAACATGAACTAAGACTCTACACCTTACCTAGCTATGAGCTTCTTCAATATCTGAGCTTTTGTATTATCTTCTTCAAATGATTGTTGCAAAGGTGTATGAACTTGCAACCTTTTTGGAAGAGAGATGATTGTTGGTTTACAGACTTGAAGAAGATAGAGAAGGAGAAGATGAAGGACTTACTTTGGATTTGGGAGCAAAGATCTTACAAGCAATGTGCAAAGTATGCAAGAGTCAAAGAGTCATGATTTTGTTGTCTTTGAATGTATATATACATGCTAAGTTATAGACCATATGATAAACAACTTCCTCATGGATTGTAGAGTCCTTCTTAAAGCAAGAATGTATTTTCCTTCTTTCCTGTAAACATTGGTGCTTCTTCTATGCGAGATTGAACCACCATTAATCTCTTGGGTGCTCAAGGAGTCTATAGATCTCAAAGCTATACAAAACAACTGCCATTGGAGAAGTTGGAGTCAATCTCCAACTTTTGGTTCAATAGTGTGTGAATGGACTTGATTTTTATTCATTTGCAAGCACTTGATTGGTCGCGAATGAACATATGAGGACTCATTCACCAACATTATTATAGTGGTGGATGAGTTTTTTAGTGTTCATTCATAGGATGCTCTTTGTGGGCAAATGAGCTTAAAAACTTCAATCACGTAAATTAAGTTTCAACAGTGGAGATCACACTCGAAAGAGTCATGCTTCACTCTTTCAAATGAAAACTCAGACTGACTAGGTAGATGAAATACTACCTCCTTCAAGTAACAATAGATAGTAGCATGGTGTGCTACCAACCAATCCATTCCATATCACATCAAAATCTCTCATGTTAAGCAGAATCAAATTTATAAGCAACTCCCTATCCCTAATCCTAAATATACAAGGTATACATACCAACTTAGCTAACATGTTCTTCCCTAACGGTGTAGAAACAGTCAATACATAATCTAACACTCTAGCCAGGACATCACCATCCGGCTGTGGAGTTGTAGAAGCTAATCGAGTGCATCTTTGTAGAGACATCCCTTTCTCCTAAGAATTAAACAAACAATAGTCTCAGTACTTGTATTCAATAATCCTCAACTTAACTTTAAAATACATGAACTTCTCTAATCGTAAACATTAAATATGAATAATCAATCAGTCCTCAAACATTTATGCTGACTTATCCTAAAACTTAATCCTTAACTCCAAACTAACTCAAATTATCTATGGAATCTATAAGCATGGCTCTAATACCAAATTGTCATGACCTAAATCTACGGGCCATGGAGTGGGCCAGATACATATCCATGACATGGCAATGACCCATCCAGAACCTGTTTCTTATAGCAAAGAGATCAACGAGCTAAGAGTGTATCATCAACTCTCTTACCTATTTACATCACTTACCATATGAAATGATTATCTTTTCCTTTTTACATCCATTTAAGTCTAATTAAACCAAACATATCTCAACGGAATAATAAAAATAGTCATAATCTAAAGTAAGTACAGCGAAAATAATAACATAACATCAAATCCAAACATCCTAATATCCAAAGTAAAGGGCCTCAACATGCTTACAATAAAAGTGTAAACAATTCTCGTCCACGAAGGGGCCCATCCCAAAATATCCAAAATACATCTCTCTTATAAAAAAAAGTAAACTAGAAACTAAATATAAAACCAAAAATATAATAAATAGGTCAGTTGCCCAACTCCAAAGACTCACCTTCACCCTAAGGCATGATCCATACATGTACACCTAATCATCTACGGGTGGTGCCAATTTGGATAAGCTTGATAGGCTTAGCATGAGGGTATGCAATTTATACAACACAAAAGGAAATCAAAGTAGGTATAGCAAAGTGATTCAAAGTAGAGGAAAAAATCAAGATACATAAATGGATGCATCAACAATAATATGCATTTATCTCTACTAGAATCAAGTATGCTCATGTTTCGAAATAACTAAATGAGAAACAAAATCAAGTTTTTCACAAAACATGTATATACTAAAGCTATAAACTATATTCCATGTACCAACTACCATGTACTACCCGGATAAATAGATGCATATAGAGTAAGAAAGTATGTTGCATGTCATGTGTCAAAACCCATGATAGTTCAAATACCAAACTATTAGCAAATACTAACAAAGCTATAAAGGTTCCCAAGAAATCAAAACCAAGTCCAAACCATATCACACTCGTAGGGTCTCCAATAAAACTAAATCTGAATCCAAAACTCTATAACCCATGTAGGGTCTCCGACCAATCCAATACCATTTATTAGGCCACTAGAGTCATCTTCACCAATAATGTGAGTCGGTGATTAGGTACCTGAAGCTATAAAGGCTAACCCACAAAAGGGTCTTCGAGTCTAATGAGTGGCAACCCATGTAGAGGGTTTCTAGGGCCATCTCTACCTATAAGGGCCTCTGATAGTCACAAAGACTGTAAACATATAGAAATCTCTCGGTATCTAGTGTCATTTTCACTAATTGATGTGACCTGGTGATTAGGTACAGCTATAAAAGATAACCTATATAAGGGTCTTCGCAATCATAAAGACCGTATATATGTAGTAATATCTGGAAAACTAGTGTCATCTTCGCTAATTGATATGAATTGGAGATTAGGTACCTGAAAGCATAAAGGCTAGCTCATATAAGGGTTTCCAAGCCCGAAAGCATTTTCCTACTTAAGGGTATAGTG
>JAOXJP010027602.1:0-16982 GCA_025762735.1 Platanus orientalis
GCTGCACACAGCCTAGTCCAACCCAAATATGGATTGAAAGCCAGGCTCAAATTTAGGCCCGAGTCTTGGATTCAGAGGACATGTGTTTGGGCCGTGCTCAAGCTTACCACAGCCCAATCTGAGACCTGAGATAATAAACATAATAAAATATAAACGTCTCCTACTCTTTTTATAGAATTAGAATCTCTAAATGAGCGAGCGAGAGAGAGAGAGAGAGAGAGAGAGAGAGAGAGAGAGAGAGAGAGAGATTACCTTGCTTAATCGCCTTTGAGAAGGAAGCACTGACAGTAGGATTGGGGGATATGAATTATTATGATGCCAAGAGGTTAACCCAAGTATCTGTCTGCACACTATAGTTTAATGGGCATTGGGTTGACCCAGGGCTCGATATTTACTTTGGGCCGTACTCAAACCTAAGAGCCCATATTTTGGGTGCAGGCCTGGCCAGAGCCCATTATATTCTACAACGGGTCCTGTCCTGGGCCGACTATGGCCCATCCTGAACCTGACTGGTGCACACCGGCCCCCGGCAATAAAGTTACTTTTAGCAAAGGATCTGCTGCACCCAAGGTAGTATGTTCCTCCGTGTCCCCACACCACAAGCTGACAAGTGATGGTCTTATGAATTTGGTGTGTCTTTTAAATAGGGACTAAATGTTCATTAGAAGTTTTGAACATTTAAAAAAAAATGATTTTAACCCAAAAAACCCCATTTTATGGAAACCTTTTTTTTCATTTGAAAATTGTTTTTGCAGTTTTAACCCTATACACTACTGTTTTGGGTGCAACAAATCCTTTCGTTATTTTTAAGGCTGTCAATTGGGCTGGACTGGCCCGAAGCTAGACATGCCGGCCCAAACAACAATCAAGCTGGACGAAACTAATTCCAGGCCAGGCTGAGTTTGAGCCAAACTTTTAGGTCTGAAATTTTATTCGGGCCAAGTTCGGGCAAGCTCAAGTTCCACATGAGGCTCAGCCCTAATTAATTAGCCAATGAGAATTTTATTTATATGTTGATATTAGGTTTAGTTTTTTTTTTTTTTTTATTCTCTTTGGATCCATATATTTTTAACAAATTTACTATCATCAAATAGTTCAAGTGTCAATTGTTCAAAAAACACATATAATATGCATGTAAGGGAAATTATGAGCTTAAAATCAACACAAAAATTAATAAAAGAGTTTTAATTGGGACATCCCAAACTTGGCCCAAAGCCCATTATTTTAAAATGGGTTAAATTTGGGTCCAATTTTTAAGCCCAAAGTTTTATCCTGACCAAGTTAAGGCTCAGGGCAAAACATTTTGGGCTGAGTTCGGGCAGACCTCGGCTCAGCTCAGCCTGGCCTGATTCATAGACCTACTTATTTTTACTGTTCAACAGTAGCCGTCTTGACTTTTAACCTTTTTTTCCCCCTACCACAGGTCATAGTTTCCTCATGCGTAATTTACAGAAAACTTGCTAGGAAGCAACGTATGAACGCAGCAGCAGCTCTGCAACCCGCTTAGAGGTGAAATTGGTGACCTAGTAATGGACTCAAACAGGTACTACCACGTGAAAAAGAGAGAAAGAACCCATCCACCAAAGTCACCAAATTCTTTTAGTGGGATTCCAAAGGCGCTGCTGTAGCTACACCTTGCTTCACAGGATTCCTTTGATTTTCCTTGTTTCTTTCCCTGAACTTGGCACCACACATGATCTCCCAAAAGAAAGAAAAGAAAAACAGATTGCTCCACTAAAATGAACAGATACTAATACTCAAGAGCCACGCAGATACCGAGTAGTAAGGTCTAGGCTTTCTTCACCTCCAATGTATCAGCCCTTAACCTTGTGGAAGCCACAGCACACACTACAAGAAATTTGGCTCCGAACATCTTTGGTAACATTACGGTTCTTTTGCATTTTCATTTGTTCTTCGGATAGATATATTTATTCTGCAAGTTTATAAGCATACAAGCATTGATATATTCTGTTATGTGGAAACCATGCATTTGGAGTTCGAATGGTAATAAGGTAGAAGAAAAAAGACTAGCAAACAGCAAACCACACAAAGTACACACCAATGATTTATGCGTTACTATAAATGAAGAAGAAACAATGCGGCTCTCTGTTCTCAAAACCCTTGTTTAGGCCATGAAAAAAACCTAATCACCTGGTTGGGTCAGGTTGGACCCCTTATCGGGTCGAAAAAAATGGGTCTATGAAGGGCCAGGAGGTTCACCCCCGGACCATTCAGGTTGCACACCGGGTTGTATTCAAGACACCATCACAACATATACATACATGACAGCTTCTAACTTTGAGCCTGTTGCTCAATTGGTTAAGGTTCTACATTGCAATTTGCAACCATAGGAGATCACTAGGTGTGTAAAAAAGGCCCAAAGCCTGATGGTCCGGCCTAGACACATGTACAGGCTATATGTAGGTCCATATATGTTCATGGGCAGGCCTGGGCTGAGGTATTGAGCTTGAGGCCCTGTCTAAAAGCCTGGTAGTGGGCCCGTTTGGCCTGGCCCAAATATCCCAAAATTGTGGTCCATTTTGCCTTGCCCAACTATAATGTGTGTTGCCTCCAAAATTTTCATTTTGAATTACAAATTTAAATTACATTTGATTTGAAAACAATAAACCCAAATATGCCCATATTTTCGATATTTTTATAGTCTAAAAAAGGGCCATTTTTGGCACCTAATATATTGCCATTTTAAACTCCAAAAATGCTCCAATTTTGAAGATTTCATGATTTTATTTGAGGGGTATTTTTATCATTTAAAAAATAATAATAATAACAAAAATGCTCATATATTGTGTGTATAAATTAGATCTTTATTTTAATGTATAATAATAGTATATCTTTATGCTTCTGTTTTTTTTCTTTTTCTAATTAATTTTTTTTTTGTTGCCCAAAACAGTATGGCCCAAATAGCCTAAATAGGTCCATCACAAATAAGCCTAATGGGCCCAAATAGCCTGGTTAAGCTCAACCAAAATAACCCTAATAGACCCTACCGGAAGTCCGGTATTTAAGTGGCCCCAGGGCTAATATTTTAGCTATTGGTCTGGCCCAAAAAAATACATGGGCCAACAGCCCGGCCCGTGTAATTGCTACACCCCTAGAGATCACAAGTTCTATAAAAGGAAAATGCATGAATTTAACTTAAGCACATACCTTAAATGATTAGCGTGAATTTGGAGTCATAATTGTTGAGCCAACTGCGGACAAGAAAAACAGGCTAAACCATAGAATTTGCTAGAGGATATATTTTAATTGTTTGCGTGTATGAGCAAATGGTCGGTTTATTTCATTGTCACAGGCTTAGTTCATACCATGCAAATATATATACCTCACTCGTGTGTGTTTTCCTATTTCATTAATATATAAAAAAATAATTACAACTGATTATATGGGTATTTTTTTGGTAGGGCCAATCAGACCTGTAGACAACTGTTTGGTAGAGTAGGACTCCTATTATCAGCGAGAGAGGCAACTGACATCGTATAGCATGAGCAGAATGCTACTGGAAGAATTCAACCCCTGCCCTCTCTCTTGGGAGGGTCATGCACCAGCCACCCACAATGGGGGCCATTGGCAGTGTACACATGTTGATAGCATTCTTATTACAAGATCTAAGAAGCTAGCAGGAAAGTCAAAGGAGAGAGTGATTTCATTAAAATCTGAACAAAAATAATCTAAAAGATTAGAAGGTTACCTCTTTCGTCTCACTAAAGATTCTTTCTTGGGTTTGTTTTACCACGTCATATACATTTGACTCTAAAAGCCTCACTCTCGGGTGTGTTTTACTGTATTGATAGAGGTCTGCCCCGAAAGATGGATGCAGTGTTTAAGTCTCTAATTAGATGGATGAATGAAATTAGTTATGAGAACAAGCAGTTTATGATGTAGAACAGACTGTACAAGTTTTCCTTTAGCAGAGGGACCGACAGAAGTTTATACACAAGAAGGACAAAATGCACTAGTAGAAATCATGAGCCCCGGTGATGGAGTTGCATGAAATTTGGTGAGCTTAAGGGAATCGTCGTAAAGATCAAAACTCATCACTTTGCTATGAGCACCGTCACTGTTCGTACAAATTCTTTTGTTAAGGCCCTTAAATGAGCACTTTTGCTATTTTTAGTAACTTTCTTTTCGTTATAACTTTCATTTTAGAAGTCAAAAAAAGATTCCGTTTGTTCTGGGATGTTTTTTAGTGATCGTAGGATTTGATTTTGTTATTATCTCAATTTTTCTATTTTTGGTAAAATTTACCAAATTAGCCTAATTTTGTGCCTAACACGAATTATGGTTTTTTTTTTCTTTATTTAAAGCATTGTAGCCTTCAAGGCAACTCAGTTTCTTCATTAATAAAAGTTTCAGAATGAGTTTCTCTTCCTTAATGAAGTTTAAGGTTTTCACAACAAAAGAGAATGATGTGTTCTTCTCCTTGCTATTCCGTAGCGTCAATTTAATATGCAACTAATTCTATTGAATGTTTGCAGATTGGTAAAGAAGCTAGAAGCTCTACGCCAAATCCAAAGTGATAGGAAGCAAATCAAGAATAAATAGGAACTTCCTAAAGATGATGTATTAAAGGTGAATTTCGATGGAACAACTGCTGAAGCTAAATAAAGAGGTGCAATGGGAGTGGTGATACATAATGCTCAAGATATATTGATAGCAACAAGAGCAGGAATAAGAAACCTTTGTTCCCCACTTTTGATTGAAAGTGAAGCACCACTATTGCCATTGAGAACTGCTCAAGTTCTTGGAATCTCAAAGTTGATCGTGAAAAGAGACTCTATGGAAGTATTAATTCGTTGGAAGGAACCTTGGAGGACTGCCTTATAGACTTTGCATTGCTGATTGCAAAAGTCTTTTTTTTTCATATTTCTTAGCTTTAACGTTTAAGCATGTGGGCAGATTAGGAAATAAAGTAGTTCATGCTATTGCAAAGTAAGATATTGATGGTCCAAATATCCCAACTTGGAAGTCCCCAACTTCCCTTACTTGGCTAAAGAAAGCGATTATGGAGGATATTAGAATGATGTCAACATAAATGATATGCAATGAAATTTCTTTATTACCAAAAAAAAAAAACTCCAATTAAGACATAATGCTGAAGTGTTATAGTAATGTGACTCTGCATGGTACAATATATCATTCTTAAGTGTAAATCATCATAATTTTAGATTGGGATTTCAGTTATATATATAGGAAGAAAATGTTGATGGTGAATTATAAGTTGACATGTGTTGGGGGTTCAAAAAAGTGTTCAAGTGTAAAAAAGATACACCAAATTCAAAAACACATCATGTGTCAATCAATGGCATGCCTACATAGGCTAGCTCTTGTGTCAACATAGACAATCATTCTTCATATATATATATATATATATATACAACAACAACATAACAAACAACCTTATCCCAACTATTTGGAGTCTGGTACACGAATTTTGTTGGCACAAACTAAATCATAGGAGGTGTCACATCGATACCATCTCAAAACTTCTAATTTTTTATATTTTCATTTCCCCCTTCTCTCTCTCTTCAAACACTCCTTCGTCTAACTCTTGCTTCCTCCTCTCTTTCTTCTCCACTAAGTTTTCTCCTTCCCTTTCTCCCTTGTCCCTTTGTCTCTATAACTTCAATGAGTGACCTAGTGCTGTTTTCAAGAGGTGGAGGATTGGCCTCAAGAGGTGATCAATGAGCTTCAACAACAGCTTCCTTGTTGTGGATCAAAAGCAATAATAATTGAGAGAAAATAAACCAAACCACAAGCACACCACAAAAGACACATGATTTATGTGGAAACCTTAAGTTGAGGGAAAAATTAAGAAGCCACAAAGAAAACTTTACTATTATTGAAAGATTACCAGAGTTCTCTCAATCTCTCACAAAAGCACAAGTATTCACTCTTGTTCTTTTTTCTTTTGAAAGGCTAGATAACAACAAAGACCTTATATAGCACATAGAGGTGGAGCTTGCTTGGAGTCCCACCCCAACATGGACCTTCTACTTTTGTTCACGAAAAGCTAGTTTTCCATGTTTGGATCGACTTCAAATATTTTGGATCGATTTAGGTGGATTAGTCCACTTGGGCTCTGATGGTGTTTGTTGTAATCTCAAATGCTCTTGGATCGATCTAACTGGCTTTGGCTCGGTCCAAGCCCTGGTTTGGACCGGTCCAAAAAACCTAAATTGGTCCAAACTATCAATTTATGTTTTCTTCATCATTTTCTTCTCTACTCATCAGGCTCCACATCTAACAATCTTTCACTTGGAGACTGATGCTTTTCCTATTGTCAAGCTTTTACACCTATGATAAGACCTATTCTTTCTGTGAATCTCTTGTGGCTCTTCCTCTTCATCTTTACTCATAAAGACCAATTGAAGCTTTGCATGTCTCCAGTTTTTGTACTGTCATTACCTTGGTAAGCATGTTTGCTGGGTTTTCATCCATATGGATATTTTTTAACTTTAGCACTTGTTCCTCCAGGAGTGATCTTATGAAGTGATATCTCATATCAATGTGTTTAGTCTTTACATGAAAGTCAAAATTATTCATAAAATGAATGACACTCTAGCTGTCACTGAATAACCTCTTGTTTTCTTGCTTCTTATCCAACTTCTTCTTCAAGTTTTGCAACTAAATCAATTCCTTGCTAGCCTCCGTCGCTGTAATGTATTCTGCTTTCATTGAGGAAGGTGTAACTATCTTATATAGTTGAGATACCCAATTGACTTGTATTCTCTAAAGTAAACACATACCCCATTGTACTCCTCCTCTTGTCTATATCACTTGAAAAATCTGAGTCTATATAACCTTGTAGTTGTATTTGTGTCTCACCAAAGCATAAATCTTTATTAGTGGTCCCTCTCAAGTATCTCAAGATCCACTTAACCTCTTCTTAATGTATTTTTTTGGGTTTGCTCATGAATTTGCTTACAATTAACCATGGCATACATTAAGTTGTCCTATGCTGAAACATATGGAACATTGAACTGTAATTTTTCTCGATTTTAGTCTTATGAGAATCTTCTTTGGAGAGTTTAAAGTGACTAGCCTGTGGGGTATTAACTGGCTTTGCATCTTGTATGTTGAACCTGCTAAACACCTTTTTAACATACTTAGCTTGAGATAACTTTAACTTATGGTTCTTGTCTCTTGTGATTCCCATCCCAAGAATCTGTTTAGCTGCTACTTTTTTAAGTTATTTATTTCATGTATGCTTGATCCTACCACAAGCATATCATCCATGTAGAAAAGTAATATAACGTACTCGTCATCAAAGGTTTTGCGATAGGAACAATGGTCTACTTGATATCTTTTATAACCATTTTCCGATATAAATATGCCAAATTTGATGTACCAATGCCTTAAGGTTTGCTTCAACCCATATAAACTCCTCTTAAGCTTGCACACCATTTCCTCCTTACTTTCTACTTCATACCCTTGTGGCTTCTGCATGTAGATGTCTTCTTCCAAATCACCATGAAGAAAAGTTGTCTTCACATCTAACTGCTCAAGAAATAGATCTTTCATTACTATTAGCACCCAAATTTTGATTCGGGCCAATTAATAGATTTGGTACACTCATCAAAGTAATGTTTAGAATTATACCTTAAGCAACCCCAATTTAAGAGAAACAGGACTAACCCCTGCACCCCACAAACCCCGAAAACCCAAGACCAACCTCAAACATTAGGTGGTTAGGCCTTCCCTTTAAAGTCTCCCACAGACACTTCGATCACAAAAAAAAACACTACTTGCATCAAGCTAGGTGCAAAACCCTACTTGGGTATAACCCTCCGGTCCCCAAACCATCCTCACACTCTTCAAAATTGGTCAAAATACACCCATTCCAACTAAGCCTTGGTTTTCTAGGATTCATTGATAAGGCAACGAAAGTCTAATTTCTAGGCATTCAATCACATTATTTTCATAATTCTTCAACCTTTATAAGCCTTCATGCAGTGAAGCATTTTGGGCTAAAAATTGATAGTTATACCCCTCAAATTCTCACAATCCCATTTCCTCTATACAATCGAGTCTTGACCCTCAATGAATCCCCAAGACTTCCCAGTACCCAATAAACACTTGGTCAGTTTCTGCACATCCCAAAACCTTTAACTCTCAAGAGTCCTCTCAATAAATTTCCTCGATAGATTTTGTTTACCCCAACTTTCTATTTCTCCTCAAAGAAGGGCAAGACATTTTTTATAACTGTCGACCTTCAAGGATCTTCCAATAATTACCCTGACATTCAAATTTTAAATGAGTCATCGTTTCATAGTTTTTCTTTAGCCTTCAAGAGTCCCTCTCCAAAAAATTTCCCCGGTAGACCCCACCTACTTCCAATCCCTATCGAATCCAAAATACAAAATTTCCTAGGACATAGTATTGCACATAGTTTCCTGCATAGTTACCTGATTGATAAACAAACTAGACCTACTTCTCATGAAACTTGGGGCTTACCTTTCTTGCCAAGAACTCAAGTGAAAATCTTACCATTTTTTCCCTCTGAAATAAAATCAAAAATTCCTAGGGTTATTGCATCATCATAGTTTGTCACTAGAATGCCCGGGAGGCCCGAAAAGCATTATTTGTTTGCAACCAATAGAGGTCAAAAGATAAAAAATTAAGCAAATTTAGGCAGACACATAACTGGTTTTGCGCGAGTCCAATTTTTTTCTTGAAAAAATAATTTTCTATATTTCTCCTTACATACATATCTGATCAACTCACCATTTATGACAGTGCCTCCGACAACTTGACCCTCAGACATTTCATTAAGACTCCGATAGAAAATTTTACCATCTTACCTTTCTTAAAGCCCGATTAGAAGTTTCACAGATTTCTCGGATGTTGGACTTTCGATAGTTTATGGATGTCAGATTGAAAATCCAAGTCAACCATTGTGTTTGCATCCACCAAGGGCTGAAAAACCGAAAATGGACGAGAGCTAAATTTTCATAAAACTTTCATTTACTGCATTATCATACAGATTTACTACATCAGCCTGAGACACTTGTCATAATCAAGTTAATTCTCCCATTTTAATTACATGGAAAACATATTGATTAAAAACATGAATCACAACCTTTGATTTAAGGATTCATCATGTGCTCCCCCTTTATCATGCCAAGTGTCCTCTTCCTATTGATCCCCCATGCCACCTCACATCCTCAATAAACCGTTAAGGACATGTGTCACTTAAAGAGATCCCCTCTACATAAGCCCATGACACATGCCCACACCTCCATGGAGCCACCCATGCACCACAATGTTGTGACATTTGTCTTCATCCTCTCTCCATCACAAGCCTTAGACACTTGTCTTCATCACCATGAAGCCACCCTTGCACCATGAGCTCTTGCGACATGGCTGCATGAGCATCTTTCACTAAACCCACGATTGGATGCTATTGCTTGCATCTTAAGCCTCGACATGTCACACATCTAAGAAATCTTGCACTCCAAGACTCCACATGCCACCCTCCTATTGGCCATGCCTACTCACTCATTTCATGTAGCTTAAAGCCCTCCACTTGGCTGAATTCAATTGGCACACACCATCCATCCACCACTTGCATGCCACATATCCCACATGACATCACCTTACTTACCTCACATCTAGGGACACATGACATGCATCCAAGGGTCCCTAAACTCTATAATAGAAACCAAATTTCATGCACAGGGAGGTTAGACAATTTTTCTCATTGAAATTGGAGGTGGAAAGAGAAGAAATGAAGGAAAAAGCTCAAGACCCTCCACTATTCAACCTCACTCAAGTAGGATCCAACATTTCTTCTTTCAATTTAAAGCATGCTTAAGACTTTTTAATTTCATTTTTCTTCACTGCCTAACATTGCCAAGGGGGCCATGTTAGGCCCCATTTGATCTCGAAAATGGGCTACATAGCAAGGGCATACACTGCCTCTTCTCAGTGTTTGTTTTGAGACAACCACATCTAGGATTTTTAATTAATTTTTTGAATGATATTTTGCTATGAATTTTTATGATAGGCCCCCCCCAGAGGGTGTCCTATGTTAATTATATTATGTATTGTCAATCCCATTCCAAAACTGATGTTTGTACATGTAATGTTGTGGTTGGTTTGTTGGTTTTACATGTATGCTTTTTATATTATAAAATATACAAAAGTCATTTAAGCCAAAATTAGTCTAGGAGGTGCTTCAAGAAGAAATTAATGCTGGAAGACCACAAGCATCGACAGACTAAAGCCATATGAAGAAATAATGAAGTATCAAGCTCCACGTCATGCAACCTCAAGAAGCCAATCCAATGCTTAAAGGTAAATTCGTAAAAGTTGGTAAGTGACTGCTTGGGTATGGATCTTAGATGGATCATAGGATAGTTTAGGATGACCTAAACCTAGGAGAAGGTCTCACATAGATTGGACCAAATTGATAAAAATAAAAAAATTGAACTTAAAGAACCAATGGATTTAAAACTGGAATGGATCTAATGGGCTTAACGTAGCTTAGAAAAGACCATAGGTGAGACCCAAGGTGAATGCCTTTGAGTAAAATGTGCTGAAAAGTAAAAATGGCTATTAAACTTTAATGACCAACTTTTGATCCTATTGTTTGCTCGTGACTTGTAAGTACTCAAATTGATCGGCTTGGCGAGCTTTTTAAGAATAAAATAAGTAAAAAAAATTTAGAAAAATAATTTCAATCAATAAAAAATATTAAGTTGGATCAATTGAAAAAAGATGGATTGATCGAAAATGCCAAGATTTAGAAAAAAACATCACAGCTAGTTCGAACGGCTCTATTTTTTACCATTGAAAAATAACCATTGGGGGCTTCTAAAGCATTTTTTTCAAGCTCTATAAATAGGAGAATGAACTCTAAATGCCTAGTAACAAGTGTGGATGATTTAAGAGTTAAATCCTTGAAAAATTTAACCTTTGTGAGCATATTAAGTCAAATCCTCTAGTTTTCTACCTTAGGGCATATTCATATAGTTAAATCCTTTCTAAGGTAGTATTGTGAGCTTCCCAAATTCATAGTTAAATCCTTTTATAAGCATTGGAGATCTATTCCAATAGTCATACATTGTCTCTCCAATATAAATGGTGGGTTTAATAGCTACACCAGCCTATAAAGAGGCAGCTCTCAAGGAAGAAATTCCACAACTTCTTCATTGAAGTTCACAACCTTCACCAAAGTCATTAGAGGTGAATTCTTGCAACACTTGTTGGAACCAAGTGCGAATAGTCAATTAGAGTCATTGGACAGAACGTGCCCATCCGAGTCACTGGGAGCATACTTAAAAGAGAGTGGATCTTTTGAAACTTGTAAGTGAATTTTTCAGGTTTTGTTAATTTCTCCTATAATAATTTTTGATCTATTAATAAAAATTAAAGAGGCTCAGGGTTGAGTCGGTTTGAAAGTAGATGTAGGCCCAAAGTGCCAAACCACTATAAAAGATAGTGTTATCTTTGTGTGATTTCTTTTTCTATTATCACTTGCCTTTATTAGTGGCTTATAGTCACTATAAAAAATTATGAAATTTCATAATTTTTTGATCCCTCTAAGGGGATGAAAATGACCAAACAATAGGTTACTAGTCTATTATTCAGATTCTAATGCTTGAATTTTGCACACATGAAATTCAGGAGTTGGCACAATCAGGCATCATGGGATACCCTTGATCACTACATGCCATTGAAAAGATCTCTCTATCTCTCAACTTGCAAATGCAATCAACCATACTCAATTGAGAGTTTTGTGAAGAGAGATATGACTATTTAAGTACATGCATTTTTTTTGTCAAAAGTTTGACGCCTGAATTTCATTTTGTTGAAATTTAGGTGTCAAGCTTTGAGAGAACCCTTGCAAATTATATGCCAATGGAAATCTATCTCCCTCTCAGCTTTCCAATGCAACCAATCACACTTAATTGGGAGTTTTGTGGATAGAGATATGACCATTTAAGTATAGACTACTTTTCTGTCTAGAGTTTGATGCTTGAATTTCATTCTGTTGAAATTTAGGCGTCTGGACAGTTAGACGTCAGATGACCTTATGAAAATTATATATCCTTGGAAAGATCATTATCTTAGTTTTCCAATGCAAGAAACCACACTAAATTTAGAGTTATGTGGAGGGAGATATGCTCATTTTTCCAATGGTTGTCTGTCCTGATGTCTAAATTTTACAGTTTGAATTTTACACATAGAAAAATTCAGGCATCTAAAAATTTAGGTGTCAGATAACTTCATGCACATTATGTATCATTGGAAATCTCTTTCTCTCAACTTTTTAATGTAACAAACTACACCCAATTTGGAGTTTTCTAAAGAAATTTATGGTCATTTCTTTACAAGTTATCTCGTTTGTTGCGGAGTTCTAATTCAATTAATCAATTCATTTGTTAATCATGTCTTTGATGTAATATGTTAGCACTTGATCATGTTTATTTTCATAAGCATAAACTTGTCTATCTTCGTTGATATGCATTTGTTTATGAATTACTTTATATAGTCTTCATATTATTCACCTATTTATCATGCCTTTGATCATATATGTTAGCTCTTGATCATTGTCATTAGAACTTATTTAAGATGAGGGACAACCCTAATGCTGTGATTGCTATGTCAATGCAGATAAGCTATGTAACCTAATCTAGTCACTACCCCTAGTGTTTATAAATTACTTTGAAAAGTCTCCATGCCATTTTTTTTGTTTGTTTGTTATGCCTTGTGTGTATGCCAGTTAACTCATGAACCGAATGACTGTTGCCACCCACTGTGAGCATCTCTTTCCCCTGCATGCTTATAAACTGTTAAGAAACTGTCCCGAACCATAGAGGCCTAAAGCAAACCCATTATAGGTTGCCAAGGATTTTGATGCCTGAATTTTATACATAATAAAATTCAAGCATCAGGCTTATAAATTCAGGCTTCAGATGAAAGTTAGGCATTAGGCTTATAAATTCATGTGTTAGATGAAAATCAGGTGTTAGGTTCATAAGGCTAGGTTTTGTGCCCCTAGTGTCTTATGATGCGTCTATTAAGGTCAGATATCTCTTTTGACCATATCATTGCCGTTCATGATGGAAGAAGCCCAAAAAACTTAGCCAAATATGGACATGTTCATTCCTTTAAAGACCAACCTTGGTACATTATAGTCCCGGTCCATCTTTGATAATTCATTTACATGTCCTCGTAACGTGGAGTACTATGTATATTAATTGACTAAGATGAATCCACCTTGACTCACTCATTGTTAGACATATTTGACTATTGAGACTCGCACACACACACACAAAACCCCCATAACTATATGCAGCTTGATCTTGACAAAACCATAAGCCTGAACCACAATGTATTGAGTATGTACACAACTTGAGACTATGTCTTAAGTGCAGCTGTAATAATCATACAAAACTGAGGGTCACACCAGTAATTCTACATTTAGAAGGCATACATCTCTATGACAAGTTATGGAATACATGTTAAGAGAAGCCGTCCTAAAAAGGTGGGTGTGTTGGCATGTCTAATACCTTCCCCAACCACAACAAAACAACTTCATAAATCTTTGGAAACCTATAATGGTATTGAGAGTCTTATATACTAGAAATTAGGGTCTAGACTTCCTTTCCCTGAGAAAAGAAACCAATGTTCAATTCCATCAGTAAACTCAAGTTGGTGGGGACTCCAAAAGAACCCTGGCTTGGCCAACTGTAAGATTAACCCTTATCGATAACATCCTCAGACCTCGTGTGATGGTGGCGAAGTAGGGGTAGGAGCCAAGAAACGAGTGGAGGATCCAACTTTCATGATGCCCACAACTGCCATAATGCTTACACCGTTCTAATAGTGGTCATCTTTACAACCAAAGAAATAGTTTAAAGTACTCAACACCTTTCATTTGTTAACACCCCTTTACAACTAGCCTAGCCTTGTATCTCTTACTCCCAGCATGCTTTTACTTTAACCCAGTACACACACTTGTTGTCTAGTGCCTTCTTTCCTTCGGGTAATGGAACCAAGTCCATCTAGTTTGTAAATAAAGATTTTATCTCCTCATCCATGGCATGCTTCCACTTAGTTCTTTCATCAATTTTCAATGCTTCATCATAACATTCCGGTTCACCTCCATTTTTTAACAACAAGCAGTACAATGAGGGAGATAACCACTATGTAGGCTTAGGTGTTCTTGAAGACCTTCTTAATGCTGGAGTATGTGTTTGAGGATCTATCTACTATATTTCTTCTGACATTTCATTGTCTTCAAATCTTGGTACACCACTCTCAGAACTTTTCTTAAATTCTACAAACTCCTTTTTGTCATTCCTTTGTTCTTCTGCATTGCTTTTATATATGACTTTTTCATTGAATACCACATTTCTACTTCTAATGATTTTTTGGTTTTCATCATCCCAAAACCGGTACCGAAAATCATTTGAACCATACCTAATGAAAGTGTACTTCTTAGACTTCACATCAAGCTTGTTTATCTAATCAGAATCAACATGAACATAAGATGTGCAACAAAATACTTTCAGATGTGAAAGGCTTACCCCTTTTGCCACACATGCTTCTTCAGACAGTCCACCATCTAATGGTATTGAAATTCCTCTATTAATCAAATATGTGGCTTTTATTGCATCCACCCAAAACTGTTTAGGCAACCTCGCATGCAACCTCATGCTTTTGGTCCACTCTATTATTGTCCAATTCATCCACTCTGTCACACCGTTTTGTTGTAGTGTATTTGATACTGTTTTCTTTCTTTTGATTCCATTCAAAACACAATACTTATCAAATTCTTTACTATAATATTCCCCTAATCATTATTAGACCTTAAGCACTTAAGCTTCAAACCTATCACAGTTTCAAGCAAAGTTCTCCACCTCTTGACCACTTATGGTCTCCAGTTGCTTTAAACTTTAATGACTGCTTATGGTCTACCTATATGTTAGCTATCAACATGTGGTGTAAAATAAGTGATTGACACTATCTTGGTAAATGAGTTTTACTTTTTTACGTCACACAGAATGGGCTGGTTTAGATCGATCATAATTAGATGATTATCAATTATTTCCATTTCACATAATATTTTACCCCGATAAGAAGATAAAATATGAATTTTATCGATAAGTAATAATAATAAAACCACTCCTTTTAATCTGGTATATAAAACCGTCTTAATTTATTCATGTACTACCTTTTTTTCTATCAAATTACCTTTAAGTCAAGGAACACAATGCATTGATGGATGGTGAAAACCCATATTAACTATCATGAGTTCTTTTCTTGTAGCTGGTAGTAATGTCGATCATTGCATATGCATGGATCATAGGCTGTCATTAAGGGGTGTACCAAATCCCTTATGACACGAAAACCCTGGGGATTTGGTACACCTTAAAGAACGCCCACCCACAATGAGTGGCGGGGACACGTAGCATTGAAAAAGTGAAAAATCCCCCCGATGAAGGGTTAGTCACTTTGTCAACGCAACATTTCCAGTGCTTGTTGGGGATGATATCGTATGTACCACACCCCTGATGGGACCACTCGGGGGTGGAATCAATTCACTTTTTGGAAGTTTTTGATTCCCCCTCCTGAGTGGTCACATCAGGAGTGTGGTGCACTTGATATGACACCTTTCTTGCGGACAGACTAAGTTTTTGTTAAGGGCGTACCAAATCTGCACCTGGGAACACATTTAAGTCTGCAAGTAAACACTTGTATTAGAACTCCCACGCACCCAATGTTAAAAATTCATTTTTTTTTAATGTAGATGTTCCTTTAGGGCAGCTTCCATTTAATGTTATTTAAACTTGTTGCAAGGATTTGCTGTCTTTTTTGTCTGGGTGGGTATATATAAAAGTAGATAAGTTTGCTTGATGAGTCACCAGTAGTAGTTAAAAAGATCAAGGTGACCAAGAATCTTCACATTACTTCTACAGCTCAAAATTAAGGGTGCCATATCTTGGGCTCCACGTTTTCAAGCGGTTAATATCCGGGTCATCCTCCGCACCCATGGTGTACGTGCACCTTTTCAGGCCCGTGTGTACCGATGCCATCCCTGTTAAAGGTCGCACGTACACCACGGGTGCAGAGGATGTGCACCCGTTATTTTCAGCCCAAATGCCTTTTACCTCGTGGGCAAACAGAGCCCTATCTTTTTGGCTTGTTTGGATTGGGAAAATGAACTGATGATGAAAATGTCTAGTGTCTATGGTGAACTGTAAGCTGACACGTGTTGTGTTGGTTATAAACGTCCCAAAAAAGAGAGTGGATTGTATCCACTCCTCTTATCATCTGCTCCCCCACCCTGTCAGGGGGAGGGCACATCAGTGCCGAAAAGTGAAATGCACCCCCTCAAAAAGTGAAAATCACTTGCCGGCACTGATGAGCCCGCCCCTTGACAGGGCAGAGTGGAGCGGAAGTTAAGAGGAGAGGATACAATCACCCTCCCCAAAAAGTGTTAAGATGAAAAATTAGGTGTCCAAAAAAAAAAAGCAAATTCAAAAAACACATCATGTGTCAATCAATGGCACGCCTATAGAGGTCTGTGTCAACACAGAATCATTCTAATTGAATTTCAGCAATTGGTGTTAAGAGAGGAAAAGTCCAAGACATGGTAGGGCTTACAGCTGAACTCAACACGAGAACCAAACGCGTGGTCAATTCTTCAATGGGCCCCTTATTGTTGCATACGGATAGATGGAAGCAATAAAACAGTCAACTAGGATGGCCATTTTCTTTTCTTTTTTCCTTACCCCCCTCTCTCTCTCTCTCTAGTAAACATTTACGCCCACGAGGTTCCAAAGCAGAACATGGCACAGATACAATGTGTGGTGATCATTATGGATTGGATGGACTCTCGATTTGCTGGTTTTCATGTTTGTGGAGGCTAGTGTCTTCCAAATTAAACCCGATTATCCTCTATCACGGAGGTGATGCTCTCTCTCTCTCTCTCTCTCTCTCTCTCTCTC
>JAOXJP010027613.1:0-16981 GCA_025762735.1 Platanus orientalis
TTAAACACCCTAACAAACTAAGTACTAATGAAAGCTTATTTTATGGAAGAAAATGTTATGTGATGAAAGTGTTTGTAGTGTGTATGGTGAATGATAAACTGATATGCGGTGTTCGGGGTTTAAAAACGTCCATAAAAGTGTTTAGATGAAAAGGTTGGTGTTCAAAAAGAGACACCAAATTCAAAAACCCATGATGTGTCAATCAATGCATGCGGTCTGTCAACACAAACAATCGTTCTCTTTATTTTATATATACTGAGCTTTCTATGAGCATTCTATAGGTGGTAAGCTTTCGTAGCCGAGTTGATAGAAGCTTTAATAAGCCTGGTGTCTTGACTTTGACTCTTGAAAAAGCGATGTTTTATTTTCTACTGTACATATGACCTAGCAAGTGCTGCCCGATTTACACTAGTCAAAATGAAAAATAAAGAAAAATATAGCGAATAACCTATGTATATAGATTTTTAAGAAAGTTGAAATGAGAAGAAATTGGAATAAGAAAAAATGTAAAGTAGGAAATTGCCCATCTGACATTTTTAATAGTCTTTAATTTATTTTAAGAGAGAGATAGCAAATGCCCCATGTAAACACAGGTGACAATAAATAAAACAAACATAAGCAGATTGTCCAAATAATAAAAAAACAACTTTCACATGGAGAGAGAGAGAGAGATAAAGAGAGAACCCTAGAGACAAAGTCTGTAAAAAGTAAAATCCAAGTCCTGGACGTGTGAGAAGTGATTGAGAAAGAGACAAGAAAGTATCTATTTAATCAATCCTGGTAGTATGAGAAGGGATTGAGCAATTTTTAGAGAGAGAGTACCCCCACAGAAAGAATACCTACAAAAAGGGCTTGAGAAGACTTTGGAAATGTTTGAGAAAAGGAAGGAATGGTTTGAACAATTTAACCAATTATGAGAGAGAAAAAACCTATTAGAAGTAGGAAACTGGGTGGGAGGAGAGAGAAGGAGAATATAATCATGGGTGAGAGATTTTAGGAATTGATAGAGAAGAAAAGAAAGAGGAAAAAGTGGAGGTGGGGTTGTATACATGGCATTCTCTAAAAAAATACAACATTCCAAATTAAAATATAAAGGGGTGCCACGTAGGCAACCCTTTGCTTTAGTATAGATAGATGTATATAGAAGTTTGGGCCTCAGGTTATGTGAAAGTAAGTTTGAGCCCAACCCTAATAAAGGTTTGGGCCTTAACTTGGGTTTAGGCCCTTGTCAGGCCTAGCTTGGGTTGGGCTATTCGAGTCAAATTTTGTGCTTGGGTGGGCCGAAGCCTACCTATATAGAGTATTCCCTAAAACTGAACCATACATAAAGCATTCAAACTTGGACCCAAATTGTGTTGATTCTAGTAAGCCATCTGGGCTGGGATCAAACCCAGTTCCATCCCAAGACTCGTATCTTCCAATTTTTATTTTTTAATGTGTAAGTATGTGTGCACTTTGTGTGCGTGTGTGTGTGTTAAAAATTTATAAAACTATTATAGTATTATAGAAATAACCAGCTTAGACTATAAGTAGGCTGGCTACTTAGAACATAATAAGGGCACATTGGTGCAATAATCTGAGCCTCAATTTTACCCGTTTAGTTAGCAGACTCTCATATAAAAAAATTAGCTGGCACTAAAAGAAGGTACAATACGCAATGAAGTCGCTCAGGTAGTCAAAGGTGCATGCGGCAATGAGCCGAGCTAGCTCAGCTTGTCATGACCTGTCTGAGCCTCCTTTTAAGCTCACCAAGCCAAGGCTGAGGCTGGATTTGAGCCAGTTTTCTAAATGAGCCTAAGCCGACCTTCATTAAGCTCAGCTTGGTAAAAGTTCGATTTGGTTAAATTTTTTTAATGCACCGCCATGCGCCGAGACAAAAAGGGGGGTAGGGACCATACGCTCTTTACAGGCCCCACCCCCCTAAATTACAGATTATAATTTAATGAAACTCCATGATTAAAAATAAAAGTCTCTCTCTCTCTCTGAGTAGGAAAATCTAAAACAACTCAAATGTACAGACCACCATCAATGTAGTCACGTCGCCCAGCTTCATTCAATGGTGTCTTAGAAACATCATCTTTTGGCGGGTATGCTTCATCTAATGTTGGAGAAACTTCATCTTGTAGCAGAGAAACGTCATCTAATGGTGGAGAAACTTTTTCTTGTGGTAGAGAGACTTCATCTGCTGATGGAGAATCATCATCCAACGGCGGCCCAAATTTTCGATCATCATCACAACACCTTAAGCAGAGATTCCAAATTTTTTAAGTTGATCTGTGATAACAAAACATTAAACCTTTATAGCTTATACCCCAAATAATAATCAGTTGTGTTGCTCAACCCAGTTGCATCCGAGTTAACCCGCTGATTAAATGAACCCGGTTCAACCCCATTGCCGATCATGGTCACTCACTGATTTCTCTGTGTCATATACAGGCAAACAAATGTGGAGGAATTGGCTATTGAATGAATCTTCCAAAATTTAGCCATTACAATCTACTTAACCAAGAAAGTTTTCTAAAAGTCAACAAGAGAGATTTAAAAAATTATAAAAAAAAAACCTCAAAAGTAAATAAGTTTATATATATATATACCAAAAAATAAAAAAGAATTATAAGCCAAAAAATAAAAACTCAATAAATTAATTAATTAATACATGGGTTACAATAGGAGTGGTAATTCGTGTTGGCCGGTTGGGTCAAGATAAGGGTATATGATTATATGGCTCAACCCAAACTAGAATCCAACCTATTTATTAATCGTGTACATGAAACATGTTTAGTTAACCCTAACCCGTTTATTTCATGTTGGGTTCATGTCGGCTAGGTTTATTTGGTAATTTGTGTTAGCGGGTCAGATTCTTGTCATGTTAACTATATTATATAGATCAATCCGAACCCAATCCATTTATTAATAGTGTCAAAAAGGCCGATTGAAACCCATTTACACTCAACCTTAACCTGTTTATTTTGTGTCGGGTTCACAAGTCGTGTCAAACATTGCCACCCCTAGGTTACATGCTAAAAACAGTTACCACTTAATTGAATTTGACTTGTAAATATATAATTATAAGCAATTCACTATAAGAAGATTGGTCATCAACAACGACAAAAGTCGTCACTGATACTCCAAAAGTCGTCGTTGATAATCAATAGCGTGACGACATTTAGTCATTGTGCTTATCCTGTTGTAGATGCTCAATAGCGATGACCAAAATGTCATTGAAGTAGATAATTAACAACGACGACTAAAGTCATCACTAGTAATAATAAAGTTCGTTGCAGATAAGAGGCAATTGTTGTTGATATGAAACCTATCCGCAACGACAATATTCGTTGTTGATATGAAACCTATCCACAACGACAAGAGTCATCGCAAATATAAAACCTATCCGCAACGACAATAGTTGTCGTGGATATGAAACTATCTGCAACGACAATAGTAGTCGCTAATAATAATATATTAGCGCCAACTATTGTCACTGCAGATAAAAATATGAACGACAATATGGAGACTATTAGTGATTATAAAAGTTGTCGCTATTGCAGTTGTAACATATCTTATTAGCAACCATTTTTGTCATCGCTAATATATATATATATATATATATATATATATATATACGCTGCTACTAAAAGCTTCGTAAGCTATCATGTTTATTGCACTAATGACAACCATAACCACCACTAATTTGCATTGGTGTTAAATGGCTCGGATTGTGTTGACATGAATACCCAATCCAAAAAATTGACCCTACATAGTTATTTTACTTTTTATATTTACTTCTCTTACATTGGGCACCTAATAAACAAAGCATGATTTCACCACTATGTATTCAAGAAAGTCAAGAAAATCAAGAAACCAAATAATTCATTCATTCATTCATATATATATATATATATATATACAAGAGTTAGTCATTACAAAAAAGAAATATAATTGATCATTACAAAAAATAAATTGTACTTCCACTTCATAAACTTTCTCCCATGCTTCCCCTAGACATCTCATGTTTACCTAATCTATCAAATTTCTTATGCTTTCCCATGTTGGTCACAAGCGGAAGATGATGATGAGCAATATGTGAACTTCATAAAAATCAACAACGGTAGTGACACCACCAGCTAAAAATGACCCCGTGTCAGATCAATGTCCTATTAACAAAGTCAAAACGAACATAGTCTAGGTTAATTCAAATAAAAGAAATGGATTCCAACGAAATGCAAAATCAAAGAAACACAATTTATAAGTATGCAATACAATAGCTATAAGTAAATAAATTTTAGTCACCTTGACTCTCAAGTTGATTAACCCAAGTCACTTTTAAGGATTTGACAGGTCAAGTCACATTTATTGGTTCTCAACCATCATACAACAGCAACCAAAGTTGACCAGTGCAACGAAATGGTCATGTGCAAAAAGGACCAGAGGTTGGCCAGGAAGACATTAAGTTAGTCCAAGAGGAAATGACACATTGTTGAATGGCAGATACGGCCAATAACCAAACAGGAATTATGCAGCCAAATCCAATTAGTTGAGGTAAGGTTTGATGATGATGGCCTTCAAAGTAGGTCAGAATTTCAATCACAAAAACATAGTGATACAGCTAAGGAATGAGAAAGGATGATAGGTTTACTATAATAATACAAGAAATAATATGTAATGACAAAAAAAATGCATCTGGATAGACAAATTTTCTTGCAAGCATGACAAAAATGATGGATCAAGTTTAATTTATGGGCATTGTTACTTAAATTCTGTAAGAGTGCCAAGTGCTTAGGTTCACACAAGTGTCCAGCATTTCAACCCCTAATCCTAGCATGAGGGAACTAGAACATACTAGAATTTAAATACGTAATAAAATAAGAAAATATAAGAAACTAGAAAAACAAAAGTAACATTCAGTTAAAAAGAACCAATATAGGACACAAATGTTCTAATTTGCAGCAATGAGGAAGAACAAGACAATGAAGAATCAACTACGAAAGAAACCTGGGCAAAACCCATTCAGACAGACCTTTTCTTCATCTTAAAGAAGCTTATTGCAAGTGAACTGGGTGTTTTAGTATTCATACTTACAAATTGTCATCATAGGTTACAGTATATGGCTATAGAGTAGTTACTCTTTTCCATATAATATTTCCTCAGTGTGTACTGTCCACTTATACTTTTACAGTACTCACTGCATGTAAAGACCCTGTCAACAACCTCATTACAAATTTTCACCTATGCCACAAAAGTCGTCATCAGTTTCTGCAACTTGTGAAAAAAGAGAGCATAGATACGGCTCATCAATAAGGGATCACAAAAAGAAACAATTCTCAGAAAGAAAATATAGAAGAATTATAAGTGTAAGCACAACCATAAAATTTATATGTCAACAATGACAGCTTGTTCTGTTGAATCTTGAATTGTAATTCTTTAATCTTGGAGAACCAGTATCAAATTTGGTTTGCTAAGCTTGTTCTGTTGTTCTTTTTCTTTGATCTTTTTTTTTCTTTCTTTCTTGGTCTTATTTAATTTTGACTCGTACACTTCTTATCTGGTCTCAAATGAAATAAGTCTTTATCTTTTGTTCATTTTATCATAGCTTCATTAGTAATACGTGTGCAGTTTTGGCAAGGATTAAAATATGTTATGCACATGACAAGTCAGTATCTTTTATCTATATATACTTGATTGTGTGCACTTTACAAGTGCTTCTTAATTGAACCGTGTACAAAGTGTATGTGACTAATACTTGGTCCTTGTATGATAACTTCAGTTCTATCAGTAGCCAAATTGTTGTTTTTATGGTATATTTGGTTGGTGTATAGGGGTGCTATATTTCAAGAAGACTTCAGAATTGTTTCAGACTCACCTCCTCAATTCATTATAAAAGTCAGGTATTTGTCGTTTAATTGTTAGGGATGAGTTTGTCTGAACTCATTTGATGGGCATTAAACTTTCCGAAATTTAGATATACTCTGATCATGTATATGAAATGTGGATATGCCTTATTCAAAGGATACAGGTTCTGAGGATCTCTATGTTTCAGCTCTTCTTATAGTAAGGTATGTTAGGTTGTAGCCAGAATTGTTTCCATTTCATGTCAGTGTATACCCTTCACTTGGAACTCTCATTATTATTATTGCTATTATTATTATTATTATTTTGGGTGCTATAACCAGGAATTTGCCAGGGTATCCATATAAGTGTCCAAAGTTGCAGATAACACCAGAGAAGGGTTTGTCAAAAAATGATGCAGCTAACCTCCTGTCTTTGCTTCATGGTCAGGTCAGAGGTAACTCTTGGTTAATTTAATACTCATTACTTAAATTGATTTCAACATAATTAAAGCACTTGATAATTAATTATAATGTATATGATACACTAAGTTTTTCCTCCCTAGGTATTAATTACTACCTGGACCAACAACAAACCTTGTTTTGTTTACATGGGTTCAACTGCACGACTCCTATTCCCCTATTCCACTCCATCTAGGGCCATTTCTGTTGTTAAATTACAAGTCACCATGTCTCTCCTTACTTTGTCAACCCAATAGGTGATGTTGTTTATATAGGTAGAGAAAGGTAGCTTCCACAGCATAACATACAATTAGGTGCTAAAATGGAAAAGAGGACATAATTGCATCAGATTGAGGATTTCCTTTGTTGATTACTTGGGCTGTAGCAGTTCTGAATCATATTGCTGTTTAAGTGATTTCTGTTGAAGAAATTCTATTTCTTGAAGCTGGCAGCAGGATAATTGATACCTGATTGACTACCAGGTACTCTGTAATCAAATTGAGTTGATTTTGATAAGTAAAGGATCAGGTTTGAATCCTTCTATTATTGTTGTTTTGATAGACCAAGTTAATGGTTTCTTCTCATTATTAAACCTCCAATCATGGGCTGTTTAAGTATCAAGGTATGTTTTAATTAAGGCTGGAGTACCCTACTGTTTGGAGACCCTTCTTCAGACTTTATTTGAAACCCATTCTTAAATCCTAGTCAGTCCTATTATAACCCTGCCATTCATTCCCTCTTAAGCCTCAAATCAGCCTATGTTTAGACCTTTAATAGCCACAAGGTTTTGGCCCTTTATAACCCTCTTTCCCTACCCTGTTTCAGACCAAGATACCCCACTGTTTTACTCTAACCAGTCCCTTTTTCAGCCTGTTAACCCACATTCTAAATCTGTCCATAAACCGGAGCCTATGTCTGAGCCCACCAATGCCTATAAACCTGATGTAAACCCATGAACCAAATCTACCTAGCTACTGTCCTATACTATCAACCCACAAGTAAGCCTTAGCACTGGGATGCACACTTTTAAAATAAACCCAAGCTGGAACTTTAGAAACAAAAAGTAGTATTGTCACGGTTTTAGGTGGAGCTTATAATTTTATTTTATTTTATTTTTTAATGTTCGCAGATCCCATATGTCGGTCTTAACTTTGCCGTGTATGAATCTCTAGAGGACTGGTTGATAAAAAGTAAACCACTTGGACTAGTTAATGACTCTGAGTTGAGTGTGACAACGAGGCTTGCTTGTGGGGCTCCCGCAGGAACTGTTGGTCAGACAGTTCCCCCTTTTAGCCTAATCATGAACAATTACTACATAACCCTCTAATGAGCTGTCCCACCATGGGCAGACTTGGAATTTCAAATCCCAAGTTAATTTTCATAAGAGCTCAAAGCCTGAATGAAAATTTTATCATTCCCTAATGAAGATACCTGCAAAAGACTTCTAAAAAAAATCTAAAGAGCTAATGGTATGTTCAGAAAGCTATGCAGAATGTTAAGAGGGAATGGTAGCGCTTGAAATTAGGTAGAAAGCTCACAGGTAAAGGTGCATATAACTGTACTTAGATAATGTGCTTCAACTAAAGGGTAAAGGGCATTAGTTATTAATGCTAGAACTACACCTAGTCTGACATTGTTTTTTTGCCCTGAAAGAAAAGCTTATTAAGGCTATAGAAGAAGAAACTATAGGTCTAACTAGTTCAAGATATGGGACAGCATTGTTTAGGATTAAAGACAAATAAAATAAGGGGACAGACTTAGGGTTAAAGCTGCAAGAAACAATGACTGAGCTATAGGGAATTGAAACTGAGTTAGCAGGGAACAACAAAGATATAAAGGGGTAAAAATAGGGAGTGAAACAGTTAACTAGAGGCTGATGGATGGGGAATAACAGGGTTTAGGGGAGAAGCAATTGAAGGCTTTAAGAAAGGGTTTACTGCAGGAGGTTTATCAGTCAAATAGGGTTCAGATTTGATGAATAGAGAGGTTAGGTTTCTATAGCAACAGGTATAGGAAACCCAAAGAAAGGGCTGCAAGGGCTTTCAAGGGAAGATAAAGGCTGTAAACAGGATTATTAAAAGACTGAAATATAGCTAATAAATATGGATAAAAGGGTTTAATCAGGGACAGATAATAGGTTAAGTTTGGATTCTATTTATTTCATGGTGGGTCAGTGATATACTTCTTGATGCAAAAATAAAAAATTATCGATGTCCCAAATCACAAATGAACAATAATAGTGTAATCTACCCAAAAAGATTTGTAATAGTGTCTAATGTCAAATAATATTAGACACTGTGCAAATGATTTGTATACATACACTCACACACCACTTATGGTGTAATTTAATATAATGGGGTTGACTTGACTTACTAAAAGTTCTCAAGTATAAATCTTTGTTCCCAGCCACCCTTCCAATCCTAGCTTTCCATCTTCCATGTTGATGGTGTCTGCAAATATAAAAGAGATATATAATAATATATAAAATCCATTATGCCTTTAACATACAGCCTAAGAACTTAAGAATGATTTTACTTTACAAGTCTTATACATATTTGCTGTATGGACTAGGTGAGTAGAGTTGGGCATATTTTGTAATATTGGCGCTTTTGTTGGATCTCATCTGTTACCAGTTCTACGTACTTGACCACCAACCCTATTTTTGGTTAATTAATTTTACACCTGAAGTGATTTTATACCCTATAAATTTCCCTAGCAATTTAAGTTTGTCTAGAGAGAGTAGAATTTTTATATGAGCTTATGTGATATCATCCTTAATCAAGATACAAAAAGAACAGGAAAAAAGAAGAAGAAAAAAAGAAGAAGAAAGAAAAAAAAGAAGAAACCATTAGCTTGCTCTTTCATATAAATATTAAGTACAATAACACTAATATGCATAATATAGAGCAAAAATATTACAAGATAACTTTCAAAAGCTATATGAATTTTTTTTAAGTTACCATACTCACATATATCGAAAACATGTGATCCATACTAACACTCAAATGAAGACAAGGAAGTACCAGGATATGGATAAAGTAGGTTGTGCCTCTATTCTTTTCTCATATCAAGGATGCCAGCAAGGGTCAACTACTTATGATGTGGAAGATCCAAACTTTTCCATTAGAAATGCTAACTGAAGATCTATTTTTTTTTCCTCTACCTGCGCCAAACGCTGTTCTGATTGCTCCCACTTCTGCTCATAGTGTTCCAACTCACGGTTGAGCTGGGTGACGTGACTCGACCGAGAAGAGGATGGGGGAGGTATGACAGAGTTCCCCATCCCTCTAACATAACCTGACCGTGTCCCTAAAACTTGAGTAAAAATTTGTTCCTCTATGCTATCAACTTCTTCTTGTGATAACAAGTCTTTCATCTTATGCTGCACATGTAACATAAACTTCAATTAAATAATTTATGGAAGTAAATCAATTATATAAAAACATTATATAAATTATTATTATGAAATAAACAATTCAATTACTTACATAGTTTTTTTTAGCGGCTAGTCACAAAAGACCCATCTTTTTTAGTGTGGGAGATCCTATAAAATTCAACCACACCAAGAGTCTCTCTCTCATTTTGTATTATCTGCTCACATTATACATATTAATAATGTGTGCATAAAAAACACTATTATCATAATAATGTAAACTTATAAAATTCTTACTAGCTCATTTTGACGACGAAGAAATGATTTAGAGCCAGACGTGTGGTTGACCTTCAACTTCGATCTATTTATTTTATTCCGATTCGATTTTTCCTAACAAATTCCAACAAATAACATTAAATCATAGAGAATTAACAAATGATATCAAACATTCAAACAACAAACGTGTTTAGATTCATACAAATTTAGTTTAAAAAGATTTACCTTCCACTTCTTGTCTACAAATGATTTGCATATATCATGTCATGCATCTTGTGCCACATGCTCTGGAACATGAGCTTTCGCCTCCTCCACATTAACATATTTCTTGTATATAATGTGAAACCCAGGACAAATATTTTTATAACTATTTTCAAATTGTTTGTTAAACTCTTTTGAACCTCAAGGCGGTTCATGTCCAGTGAGAAATCAGGCTGAAACATAATAATTAAGAAAATAGCCGTCAAACCTTTTACAAAATATGTAGTAAATAACATAACCTTAAACAATAGATCTCACCAAGATGCGACTATATAACTCGGTTTTGTGCTCTGGAGGAACTTTCAACCAAGAACTATACTTGAAATCAGCGAAATTATGAACAATGTACGAGACCCTCCCATTAAACACATTAGCATTATCTCCTACAGGTCCTTGTGTCCCGGTATGGATTTCTAAAGGATTGGGACCATTTCTTATGAGCTTTGCAAACTCGGTACATTTATTTTTGCCTCTTTTCCGTTTACTGGATGTAATAGCTTTTAAACAAAATATAATAACGTAGTTAGTAATATTTGGTAAAACAATTTGTTCACAATCCATATAATAAAAAAATTACAAACAAATATTATATATGTACTTATAGACTGTACTGGTGGATCCATGAGGATCCAAATCAGGCACATGCTCACTAGCCCCTACTCACGAAGGTCCCTCCACGAATTACAATTGGAAGTAAGCGTTGTAAGAAGACATGACAATCATGGCTTTTCATTCCTGAAATTTTACCATTTTTGATGTTCACACACCGACTGATGTTAGATGCATACCCATCAGGAAACTACACACATTTCAACCAATTACAGAAACGTGTCTTCTCATATTTTGTCAAGGTGTACTTCACATGTGACATTGATGTACCATTTGCCTGTAAGTGCAACTCTCTACATATACTCATCTCATATAAATCCCTCCGTGCCTTGACAGTGTCCTTCGTTTTTCCATCAATATTCAACAGTGTACCTAAGACATTATCACCTATATTCTTCTCAATATGCATAACATCTAAATTGTGTCTTAGTTTCAATGTTAACCAGTAAGGCAACTCAAAAAAGATACTCTTCTTCGTCTAATTCAACTCAATTTCGTGCACTTTCTCTTTCTTCTTCATCTTTTCCAAACTACACATCTGTAACATTCATTAGCTGTTGTAACAGTTGATCTCCATATAATTCATTAGGTGCCATTCTATGCTCCTCAGTACCATCAAACAAAGATTTCTTTTTACGCCATATATGACCTTGAGGTAAGAATTGATGATGACCCATGTAACATGTCTTTTGACTAAACTTCAACCATTTCCACTCTGTATTCTTGTTACATATTGGACATGCAAGCTTTCCCTTAGTACACCACCCAGATAAGTTTCCATATGTGGGGAAATCATTTATAGTCCATAATAATGCTGCATGCAAATTAAATGTCTGTTTTGTAGATGAATCATATGTAAGCACACCTTCATTCCATAATTCTTTCAAATCATCAACCAACGGTCGCAAATACACATCTATTTCGTTTCCAGGTGCCTTAGGTCTAGGAATAACCAAGGACATTATCATATGTGGATCTTTCATGCACCTCCACGGAGGTAAGTTATACAGCATAAATACTACTGGACACATGTTATATGATGTACTCATATTACTAAATGGGTTGAAGCCATCGCTTGCCAAACCAAGTCACACATTACGAAAATCTTAAGCAAACAAGTCATGTTCTTTATCAAACTCTTTTGACACTATAGAATCGGCTGGATGTCTTAGATGATTCTCATCATCTTCTCGCCCATCTTTGTGCCACCTTATGTCATTGGCTATATCTTTTGACATAAAGAGCCGTTGTAACCTCGGTTTTATTGAGAAATACTGTAAGACCTTCTGAGGGATTTTCTTACCTTTACCTTTGGCATATGTCCATCTCAAAGTTTTGCATTTTGGGCAGTCTTCTTTATTGGCACGTTCCTTCCAGAAAAGCACACAATCCTTCCTACATGCATGTATCAACTCATAACTAAAACCCAAGTCTCTTCTAAACCATTTTGCTTTGTAATACAAGTTTGGCAATGTCTCCCCATCAGGGAAAGCCTTCTTTAATAGGTCAATCAATATATCAAACGACTTGTTACTCCAATTGTTAAGTGTCTTTAAATGAAGTAGTTTTATAATAAAAGCTAATTTTGAAAACTTCTTTCAGCCTGGATAAATTTCACATCGAGCATCTTCCCACAATTATTGAAATGGTCTCGGTTCGTAATCATTGGTTGTTGGACCTAAAGTACGAGAGATTCACCTATGTTAGCATCCGCATATGTCCCTATACAAATGTCATCTAACATTTCTTCAACATCATCAATATCCTCTGAATTTGCATTCTCATCATTATGCTCGGCATGCTTATTTCTACTAAATGTTTCTTCCCCATGAAATATCCCATGGGTGTAATCCAAAGTACTTCCATTTAGGAACAAATCACCTTTCACATTTTCTATAGGCTTATAAATTTGATTCACGCACGTACGACATGGACACCTAACCCTATTAAGTCCATCTGCATAACCACATGCCATATTAATGAATTGGTTAACACCTTTTATGTATTGTTCACAAAACCTATCAGTAAGCTCTATCCAACTGTTGTCCATCTTGATGTTCCTATCACAAGTTGAACAAACCTCTTGAAGTATCCATAAATTGATCGACATACATATAAATATCAGACCTTATATTAGTGTTAAAATAGATTGAAAATTATCACTGGTTATAGGTTACTACTTTTTCTTTTTTCATTATTTTGGTAGAAGGTAGTAGGTTACTACTTAGCATAATAGTTACATCTTACCAAACATAGAATTCATACATAGAAGGAAAAGGTTGAACTGCAAAACTACGTATCACATAAATTCCATAGAACTTGTTGGAAGAAAAACAAGCATCCTTCAGATAGCACATTAAGTTAGTAACTAGGAATCTTTTTCTTTTTTGAAAACTAGAAATCAATTTCAATGATCAAAATTTCAATTTCAATCAATTTTAATAATCCTTTGCCTTCACTACAGGAACCAAAATCTATCTTTATGTAAGCACAATATCAGTCCCTGTTTTATGGTTGTTAACCTTAATTAACTCACTACAACAGCCAACTTCCTCTTGCATTAGAACCCACAAGATTACTACTAATACTGGCTGGCAGCAGACTACCTGATCCTGTTAGTGACCTTACTTGCTCCTTTATTTGTGTGTTGCACTGATTTTGGAAGTGTTTTTCCTCTTACATCAATGGGAAAGTTGATCTCAATGTTGATTTGAAGCACCTTTATCTATTGTTGTTCGATTCAATACTGAAAGCTAACAAGGGTGGACACTCAAAGGAGTTTGCTACTGCTGTTTATGTGCACTACTTCTGGTGGAGACAGTGGATCTTAGAAGGCTATTGTACCTAAGTTTGTTTCTCAGATTAGAAACAAGGTTGACAACATGATTTCTGATGAAGGTAGAGCATTCTCATGAGTCATAACAGTAGGTTTGACTCTCTAAATTCCAGAGATCAGCCCTTGTTTGAGGTCCCATTCTCCTATTACAGCCCTGTTGTCTTACTTTGATCTCAGAGCTGAAACTTTTGATATTAATGGTCAGCATATATATATCACATCTAATAGAGATTTCTCTTCTTGATGTTTGGGGATTTTAATTTGAATTTTAGATCCTATCTCGAGGGCTTACATGCAGCTGATCTATAGTAAAATTTCTGGTTATATTTTGCCGAAAGTGGACTTTAATTTATCCTGACTTCACACCCAGAAGAACTAGTGTATTAGTACCTGAAGCAGAATCAGTGTGTGCTTCCCTTGCTGGGCAGAGTGCTTTATTACATACTTAGAGTTATACATCTAGTGTACATTCATACTGGGGATTCAGTACTTTAGTGCTAGCTGCCTCAACCCTACAACAGCCCTTGCATTCAGCATGGGAGACTTGTTTTATCGAGCTTCCCTGACATAGTGAGTGTGGTATTGATCTGAAGTACTTCTAAGTGCTGCTATTTGGAATTTTAAGTTGTTGGGTCCTCATATGAAATTAGTGAATCTTCATATGAGACAAGGCCCCAAGATATTCACTAAATAAGTTCTCATTCTCCTTCATTCCTACCCATTTGTGAACAAAGATGTAATCAATCTCCTCCTTTACTTTTTAATACTTTTAAACTTTAAATTACTTTTGCTGGTTAACTTGAGGCTTTCAGTCCTGAAGAAGAGTATGGCACAGAATTCCTTATGAGCCTTGTAATTACTTTTGCAGGTTAATCTAAGGGCTTTCTGTCCTAGAGAAGAGTATGGAAAAAAGTACAGAAAACAATAATTATAATTATATATATAAAGCTAAGTGTTATAATGCATCCAATTAACAAAAATAAAGAAGGCATCTTTATCACCATGGCTAAAGGATAAGGTTTGAAGATGTTTTCGTATTGACAATCAGGGTGAACAATAACACAGTACACTGATAGTTTTACTAAGAACAAACACCAATTATAAATTCACATTGAATGTCACATATTCAAGACTCATACAGAGAAGAAGAAGAAGAAGATGACGATGGAGTTTATCTGATTGTGAACAGAATATGGCACCTCTTCTAATCGCTGCGAAGTATAAAAGCCCTAAAAAAAAACTGAGAAGAAGAGAAGAAGAAGATAACAAAATACCTAATTGAGAAGTATTCCTCTCTAATCGTCGCAGAAAAGCCCTATAAAAGCTCATGAAAAAAAAAATAGAGAAGAATAGAAGAAGAGAAGATACCGATTGGTGTGCGAGCTAGCGAGTTTCTAGTGATTAGAAAAACCCTAGTAGAAAACCCTAAAAAAATGATTATAAAAATAAATAAAAAAACAGAGAAAAAGTGAAGAAGAGAAGAAGGCGTTGTATCTGAATGTGAACCGGTATGGGCTTGTGCAAATCTTCTCCTGGTAAAAAAACTAAAAAAAAACTAACGAACTGAGACGAAGATAGAGAGATTGAGAGAGACATTGAGAGAGAGTGAGAATCGAAAGGGTTGAGAGTAATTGTGAAGGTTTGAGATACCGAAACAGATAAAGAGAAAGAGAAAAACCAATTACTAAGAGATCATACCTAATCCGTTAATCTTTCGTCGTGAAGGATTGTGAATCCGAACGATCCGTCGTCGTGAAGGAGTGAGAAACCGAATGCCGCGGGAAATGGCGGGACGGACACGCACAAGAATTTTTTGCTTTTTCATTTCTTTGCAAACTAGCGAGTGGATATAGGGGGCATCACACCAAACCAAATATGCAAATAATTTGCTTCTTTCTTTTCTAGTAACTCCCCTATTTTATACAGCTGAAAGCTGATGAAGACATGTGTGTAAAATGGGTATAAAAAACCTAATTTCTAAAACCCCAATATACCCATCTGTCTCAGTTACAGTTAGGGGTGGCAATTGGTGTTGGGTCACGTTCGTGTCGTGTCGAGCCAAGGGTATAAGACTATTTGGCTCAACCCTAACCCGACCCATTTATTAATCATGTCAAAGTGGGTTAACATGTTTTGACCCGCAACACGTTTAGGGTCAACCTTAACCCGCTTATTTTCGTGTTGGATTGTGTCAGGTTCACGGGTTATAGGGTAATTCATCTTGGCGAGTCGAGTTCGTGTTGTGTCAAAGTAAGGTTACGAGACCATTTGGCTTAACCCTAACCCAACCCATTAATTAATCAAGTCAAAGCAAGTTGACCTATTTTTAAATCAATAATTAGACATTATGTATATGTATCGTGTTGTGTCAAAGTAAGGTTACGAGACCATTTGGCTTAACCCTAACCCGACCCATTTATTAATAGAGTCAAAGCAGGTTGACCTATTTTTAAATCAATAATTAGACATTATGTATATGTATATATGTATATGTATAAATGTATACATATATACATGTATATGTATATATATTTATATACCATATTTCCTGTAAATGAATACAATAATGAACTAGATTTAGAAAATAATCGGATACTTGCATCCTTGCCTAACTGTAGTAGTGGCTCCATTGAAACCACAACAATAAAAAAAGTTATACCTATGGTTAGGGGTGGCAATCTTTGACGCGACCTGTGAACCCAACACGACATAAATGGGTCGTGTTTTGGTTGGCCTATATAATCGTATACCCTTAACTTGACATCATACAAATTTGACCCACTATCACAAATTAACAAATAACCGACAAACCCAACACGACCCAACATGAAATAAAGCGGGCTAGGGTTGAGTGTAAATGTGTTTCAGGTCAAAGCGGGTTAACCTGATTTGACACGATTAATAAATGGGTCAGGTTCAGGTTAAGCCATATAGGCATATACGCTTACCTTAACATGATACAAACCCAACTCGCGAACATGAATTGCCATCCTTGCCTACAGTCATTCAAAAAAGGACAGGTAAAATTTTTTTTTTTTTTTAATATCTCTACCGACGACCCTAAATCGTGGATATAAGATTGTTCTGAACACTTGAAATGATCTCTAGTGCAGTGAACATGAAGGGTCCCATTCACAAACGCTAACGAATAGAAGGGATAAATACAGAGAAAAGCAAAGAGGTAGAGAGACAAAGAATGAATACTGGAATCTTGTAGGAATGTGACAAATAGGCAGAGAAAAATAGAGCCAACGTGTGAACAATTTTTGCTGGTGTTTTTAATTTGGTTCCTCTTTTAAATAGGGAGAAAATGTTTACTTTTTTTAATATATATATATA
>JAOXJP010027624.1:0-16981 GCA_025762735.1 Platanus orientalis
ATAAATAAGCTCAATGTAATGAAGAGAGTTGATTGATTTAAGTTATTTATTCATTGAGATTTATTCTCTAATTAATTTTGGTATTTTCCTTTAGGTAAAATCAACAAGTCCCTGTTCCTAGTATTTTCAGCTTTGAAATTCAACAGGTTCGTGGAAGATTATCCCAATTTGTTGGTAAGATTCATCACCTATGCCATTCCCCTGCATCAATAAAGGACCCTACCAAGAAGAAGGGTATTTCATTTAAGGTAGAAGAGCCCTCCAAATCAAATGAATATTCGGATGATGACTTGATCCTTGTTGCCAAAAGGTTCAAGAAGTTATTTAAGAGAAACATTAAGGATTACTCAAAGAACAAACAAATGAGAAGGTCCCACCCCGAATATAAAAAGAAAAATGACTTCTTCAAAGAACTATCAATTTGCTATGAATGCAAAAGTAGGGGGCACATTGACGAAAATTATGGAAATAAGAAAAACAAGTACAAATCAAAGGGCAAGGCCATGGCGGTCACATGGGATGATGAATCTAAGACTTCGGAACATGAATATCATAGTGAATAAACTTTCTCACAAGATATCAAGGCTTTTATGGCCTTTGGTACTCTCATAAGTTTACTTTTGGAGTCTAGTGACTTAAGTGAAGATGAGGGAGAGTATGAAGAAGAGGAAGAGACTTATGATGCATAAAAGACATTTGATAACGTCTTTGTGCAAAGTGTTAAGTTGGGAAAGAAAAAAAATAAATTAAAAGGGAAATCATTAAGTTGACGGAAAAGTCAAAATCCCTTGAATACACTATCTCCACTCTTAGACAAGAGTCTTCTTCGAAAAGTGAAAATGAGAACATTTCCAAAGAAAACTTCTTGCTCCTAGGTGAAAAGGAAGAGATGAGCTTAAAAATAGTAAAACTAGAGAAGCTCAATGATTCTAGACTATTTTTAGGCCTTGAAAAAGACAATAGGAAGCATGAGAAGAGATGACTCATTGAGAACAATAAAAAATTGTTCACCAAGGTTCTTGAGCTCGAGAAGAGGTTAAAAATCTTGAGAAAGAAAATGATGAGTTTCATAGTGATGACTCACTCATCTAAGATTTAGAAGACCAAGTCAAAATACTAGATGAGAACAAGGCTCTCAACATGACTTGTACTCAACTCACAAGGAAATCCCTTAATTACCTTAAGAAAATCAAGAAGCTTGAAAAAGATAAAAAGAAAAACATCTCAATGCTTGTCCAAGGAAATGAGAAGTTTGAGAAGATGCTCAAAATGGACAAAGAGCATGGGGACATGACTGGTCTTGATAATTCTAAGACCATTGCCTCTTTCTCAACTAAAAAGCCCAAGAATGACTTTGTCAAAACCAAAGGATCTACTAAACTACCTCCACAACCTTTTTATAAGAGAAAGGAAAAGGTGGAGCCATAAAGACCCTTTAAAAGATTAAACGAGGTTGAGAAGAAGACATTTACCTCTCTTAAGGGTAAAGAACCTATGAGATAAAGTAGATATTAAGAAGGATCCATGCAACCCTAATCTAGATCCTATGCACAAGTGGTCAGGAGTAAACCTCAAACCATCCAAGTATCTTTCCCTAGAGGAGCTCAAGGGATAAACAAGCCTTACTCTTAGGTCAAGGAGGCATGAAATAAATTTCAAGCATATGAGACTTCCACTTATGGAAGAATTCAAGTGAATGCCTCAACTTCTAAGAAAACTAGGGTGCAACCTAGTTAAAATCGGAATCCTAGAAGAGGTCATAAATCCTTCTACAATGAACAATCTAGAAGGAAGACAACACAATTCCATGCACCAAGAAGACCCACATTCTATTGCTACTATTGTGGATTAGAATGATATATTAAGGTAGATTATAGAAAAATGGCAAATGACATTAATCCCAAAGAATGCAAACAAAGAAAACACCAAATGAGAATAAATGTCAAGAAAAGAAACTATTTTTAAACTGTTAAAAATAGAAACCTTCAAAAAAAGACCTAGCCCAACAAAATGCCAAACAACAAACCTCTCAACCTCCCAAGGTTAAGAAAGTTTAGGTAAGGAAGAATGACCCAAAGTGTTTGGTCATCCACACCGCATTAAGAGCCGGAAGCTCATCAAGGTGGTACCTTGATAATGGGTGCTCTAGGCACATGTCTTGTGAGAGAGAGCTCTTCACCAAACTTCAAGAAGCTTAAGGTGGATATGTCACTTTTGGTGATAAAAACACCGCAAAAATCCTTTGAGTGGGAATAATTGTAGCCCCTGTGATTCCATAACTCACCGAGGCTCTTCATGTGTAAGGCTTTAAGCACAATTTGATTAGCATTAGTCAAATATGTGGCAAAGGGTATAAAGTGTAATTCGACAAAGATGAATGTGTGATCAAGGATCATAAAGAATACAACATCCTAGTCGAAGGAGTAAGGACAAGTGACAGTTACTATCATTAATCCACATTCCCAATAAGGGGACAGTTGTCTTTTTACTCAAAAGGATGAGACCAATCTATGTCATCAAACATTGGGGCACCTCAACTTTAGCAATCCTACAAGACTTAGCAATAGATGGATAGTCAAGGACCTTCCCAAGCTAAGAAAGGTTGATAACCCAATATGCAAAGGTTATCAAAATAGGGAAGCAAACGAGAGTCTCACACAGGAAAGTTACATCAATTAGGACTACTAGACCCCTATAACTTCTTCACATGGACTTGGCTAGTCCAACTAGAACAGAGAGTCTAGGAGAGAAGAAGTACTTCATGGTCGTGGTTGATGATTTCTCTAAATACACTTGGGAAGCATTCCTAAGGGAGAAATCTGAAGCGTTCAATGAATTCCTAAACATTTGCAAATGGATTCAAGTTGAGAAAGATTTATTCATAAAGAGAATCTAAAGTGACCATGGAAGAGAATTTGAAAATCATAAATTCTCAAATTGGTATAAAGAGTTAAGAGTGAAACATGAGTTTTCAACCCTAAAACTCCCTAACAAAATGAGGTGGCTGAAAGGAAGAATAGGACTCTTCTAAACATGGTTACAACAATGCTTTCAAGCAAAAATATAGCCAAGAGATTTTGGGCTGAGGCAATTAGCACAATGTGCTATGTCTCTAACCAAGTCTATCTTAGACCAAGCATATCTAAAACCCCATATGAATTATGGAGTGACAATAAGCCAACGGTAAAATACTTTAAAGTATTTGGTAGCACTTGCTATGTTCTTCGAGATAGAGAACATCTAAGAAAGTTTGATGAGAAGAGCAATGTGACCATGCTCTTAGGATACTCTACAACCAATAGAGCCTACTGTGTCTACAACATTAGTACTCACTCAGTGGAGGAGTTAATCAATGTGACGGTAGATGACTTTGAGGAAACATATGAGCAAGCAAACTTGTCAGTAGTATTGTCTGACCATGAGAATGAGAGTCCGTCTCAAGTGGAAATTGAGAATCTCAAGGAGATCAAGAAGGACACTCTTCTCAATCAAGTTTAGAGGAAGAAGTTAAAGAAATTCAACTTCAACCTAAGGACAAAAGGCTTACTAAAGGATTATCATGAGAAGACGTCATTGGTGATCCTAGCATTGGAATAAAGACAAAGAGACAAATAAAAAACATCCTTAGTCACCTATGTTTCACTTCCAAAATAGAGCCAAAATGAGTTAAAGAGGCTCTAAATGATCCGGATTCGATCCTAGCCATGCAAGAGGAATTAAATCAATTTTAAAGGAATGATATTTGGTTTATCATAGAAAGGTCTACTGACAAGAATGTCATTGGTACGAAACAGATCTTTAAAAACAAATAAGATGAACATGGTACATGACTAGGAACAAGGCCCAGCTATTTGCAAAGGGGTATGCCCAGATAAAAGACATTAATTTTGAGGAGACATTTGCCCCTGTTGCAAGGTTGGAATCCATTAGGATCCTCTTGTCCATAGCATGTTATTTGAAATTCAAGTTATATCAAATGGATGTTAAGAGTACATTCCTAAATAAAATTCTCTAAGAGGAAGTATATGTTGAGCAACCTGAGGGATTTGTGGACCCTCATCTGCCAAACTACGTATACCAGCTCAAGAAAGCTTTATATGGTCTCAAACAAGCTCCAAGAGCTTGGTATGAAAGACTCCTAAAGTTTCTTCTTGATCACAATTTTGATTTAAGAAGTGTTGATAAAACACTCTTCATCAAGAAGTGTTGATAAAACACTCTTCATCAAGAAGTAAAATGGTCATATACTCATTGCTTAAATCTATGTAGATGACATCATTTTTGGGTCCATCAGTGAGGAGATGTCTCATGGTTTTGTTCAAACAATGAAATCAGAATTTGAGATGAGTATGGAAGAGAACTGAAGTTCTTCTTAGGTCTACAAATGAAACAAACAAACGATGACATCTTTTTGACCTAAACCAAGTTTCCTAGAGATCATGTATCTAAGTTTAGATAGCAAGAATCCAAACAAGCTAACACACCCATTAGCACAAGTGACAAGATCACTAAAGACCTCGAGGGAGCTGATGTTGATTCCACCTACTACAGAAGCATTATTAGAAGTTTACTCTATTTGATTGCAAGTAGACCAGACATTACATTCAGTGTAGGTTCATGTGCTAGATATCAAGCTACCCCCAAAGAATCACATCTTAAGGTAGCTAAGAGGATTATTCGATATGTCCATGGGACTACGAAGTTTGGGTTATAGTACCGATTTGGTACCACATCTGAGGTAACTAGGTACTTAGATGCTGATTGGGTTGGCAATGCGGAGGATCGCAAGAGCATGAGTGGAGGTTGCTTTTATATAGGCAACACTCTTATCTCTTGGCATAACAGGAAACAAAACTCCATCTCTCTATCAACTGCTAAAGCTGAATACATTATAGCTGGTAGTGGATGCACCAAATTCTTATGGATAAAGAAAATGCTTCGAGATTATGAGTTGGAGCAAGGCATTATGAGTTTATTTATAGGCAACAATAGTGCCATTGACATCTCTAAGAACACTGTTCAACATTCTAGGATAAAGCATATTGATATAAGACACCACTTCATCTAACAATTGATGGAAGAAAATGTCATATCCTTGGATTATGTCAAGACCAAAGATTAATTAGTAGATATTCTAACCAAACCCCTTGATTCCAAGTGGTTTGAGTATCTTCAGAGTGCTATAGGCTTGTGCACCATATAGGGGGATCATGTGTGATTCTCCCAAGGTCATGGTGGGATGTGGAGATGGTCATGGAGTTAGGCATGTATGGGGTGGAATGTGGTAGTAAGTGGGGGGATCCCAACTCAGAGAAAAGGAGAAAATCAAAAAATTCCACATTCAAAATTGATTTCGCATTCAAAATCGGTGTCACCCCAAACTGATTGCAAAACTCACAATTGATTTAACCCAAACCAATTATGAAACTCACAATTGATTTCGGGGGCATTTTTTGACCAAATATTTGCATGTGATTTTAAAAGGGAGAAACCGTTCATTTTCCCTCATTTTCACTTCTAACGAACTCTCGATTCTCCTTAGAGCTCCACTTTTATGTTTTTTGAGTTTTCCCATCTGGATCTGACCTTTATCCCTCAACGTCATGCCTCCTCCCACCAAGAAGACTATGTCAAAGGGTGGATCTTCATCCTACCCTCCTCAGAACCCCATAAAGCGACCGATGACATAGTCATCACCTGGTTAATGGTTGAAGAGGCCTGTTGCTTCCTTCTCTCCTTGCTGCGACTCTATGAGTTTGAAGAGATATCAACGTATCTTTTCTCGTCACTCCATCATTACAGAGTGAGCAGTTAATGCCGAGACCCTATGAATGGATCGGTTGATAGAGAGATTAAAAGAACAGAGATGGATGCCCTTCATCTCAGTTTCAGGGCCAGTGTAGGAAGAGGTTGTTCACATATTCTATTCAAACATGTTCAACATTGACAACGAGGCACACTCGTTTTGAATAGTGGTGTGCAACACCCCCATTTTTGTTAACCCCACCATCCTCTCCAAGCTCTTTGGGGTACCTCGTTCTCTCGCTCCTATGGTGTATCTGATTTACCACCTCACTTTAGAGTAGAAAGGTAGAATGGTGGAAAACTTATGCGGGAAGTTCGTGAACTGGCCCGATTGTCTGCCGCATAAGCAGTGTCAGCCAATTGTCTAAGTCCTCTACCACATCTTCACATACAACATACTCCATACCACCAATAGGAGTGTGTTGATGGATGACACCACCTACCTCATCGATGGGATCCTCAACAACCATCAGATAGATCTCCTAGCCATCTTATACCACACAATGATCTAGTCGCATGAGGTGGCCCATTCGACTAGGAGCTTACCTTATCCCACACTCATCATCCATATTCTCTAGGTAATGAAGGTGCCCTTCAAAGTGGCACCTAAGGGTCTCAAAGATGGGAAGGTAGTAGGGCATGGCACCTTCCAGAAGATGGGCCTGATTGATAAGACATTAGGCCTCATAGATGGACCCTCACGTGCAGGCACCACCACTGCATGTACCTTGATGATGACCCTCCTTTACACCTGGTTAAGAAGGTTTCCAAGGTCTCGAAGAATCAGAAGACCCTGGCTTCCAACCAGAAGTAGTTGGCAGTGTGCTACACACTGATCATCTAGAGCATCCCATCAGTGAGTGGGTCTGACTCTGAGCCTGAGGTAGAGACCAGGTTTGAGGTGCCTTCTCCACATTTGTGAGCCAACCCTTAGTCAGAGGATGAGGGCGCTGTTGCACTAGGTGTTGAAGTTGTGAGAGCAGAGGCAATCCAGGATGAGGGAGCTGCTGATGATGGAGATGATGATGATGGTGATGATGATGGAGAGGATGTCTACGATAATGATTATGAGGATGATGAGGAGGAGGACCAGCCTTTGGATGGAGCTGAGAGAGTCATTGCTGTTGAAAGCAGTGATTCTAAGTGATTTGAGTGAGTCACTTATTTTTTTGTATAGCTGACTATGCCCTATAGGGGCTTCTTGTTAAATGTTTATTTGTGTTGCCTTGTAGCTAGGGGGAGTTCCCCTTTTCCTTAACTGCTTGTAGCCTAATGTGCATTCTCATTGCTTAATGATATATCCTTTGTGTCCATTTGTCTTCTCCCTTTGTTTATTTATTATACTTGCTTGTCAATTCTTATCAAAAAGGGGGAGAGATATTTAAATCCACATATGTTTGTGTGGTGAAGAGATGTGAGAGTGAGGGGAGTCACTCAATTCATAGACATTCAAGAGAGGTGCAAGGACAAGGCTATGAGACTTAGACCATTAGTGATCTATGAGCCATGTCATATATAAGGAGAGTTAAAAAGGTTAAAATATCAACATCAACCTAAAAATAAAAACAACTCACTTGTTGCACATTCTATACATATTCTCTCATGCTTTACATTATTCATATATATTGTTTATACATTGGCCATTTGGCATGAGAAATGTAGTTGTTTTGTGGTTGTGACTGCAGGGCTTATTGACTCAAGGCACAAGTAATTTCAAGACTATTGAGCTGAACTCCTACTCTCGTGTATTGTTGAGTCCATGTATTTGGGTTATGGGGAATTAATGTAATTTGTATCTAAATGTGTATTTGGGTTTTGCCATGGAATTGACAAGGGGGAGGTTGTTGATATATGTCAATCCCATAGACATATGGATAGTGCTAGGAGTCTTGTAAGTGCCCTATGTGAGCTCACAAGTTCATATCATGAAGCCAAGAAGGACCAAAGGCCCAAGAAAGAGCATCGGGAAGAGGCACACCAAGAAAGGTATATATCATGCATGCATATCCTTTTGTGTATCTAAAAATGATCATAGACATAGTTTAGGGTTCCTAAGAATACCCAAACCAAGATACCTAAGGACAACCCAAAGAAATCAACTTAAATTTAAAGTGCATAAAATTTTAGTTGAAACTGATTGAGAAACTCGTAATCGATTTCAGTGAAAATAGTTGCGAAACTTGCAATCGGTTTCAATACAAATTTCATATCTCAGTCAAGCATTCCTGAGCCCAAAACCGAGAAGCACAAATCAGTTTTGATAAGAGTATTGAAAAATTTCCCAAAACCTAAATTGGTTGTAAAACCCCAAACCGATTTAGGGCCTGATAGGCACTCAAAATCAATTGCAGATTTCAAAACTGATTTGGAGCCCAAATTGATTGCAAAACCCCAAATTGGTTTGGAGGGCATTTTTAGAAAAAAAGTTTACATGAAATTTTAGGTGAAAGTTTCAAAATTTAACCATGTTTTAGCATATCTAAAGGCCCAAAATGCTCATCTTTTTACCATATGCCTATAATAAGGCCATGGATGCTCCTCCTTACTACAAAAGGGACTTTTTCCCTTTAGGATAAAAAATCTCTAATACTCCAAGTTAATTTTTGAGAGAGCTAAGAAGCATACTATTTTGAGAGTCCCCTTCATTGTGCAAACCTCCATTGCCTACAGATTATTAAGTTTCAGTAGCTAGCATTCTACACATCTCTCTCTCAGATCTTCTCTCCTATTAAGCATCACTTCTACTATTGAGGAGAGGTTGTGGTGAGCACTTTTCCAAGAGGAACTCACCTTTGGCTGAGTTCAAGGAGCACTAGTGCCAAGTACTTGGAACTTGTGGGTAGCTAAGGCATATTAGCTCAACAAGGAGCATCTCACATTTGAGTAACTAGCAGCATCAACCATATTGTGGTAATATTTTCTTGTCTTTTTAGTCATATTCATTATTGTTATTTATTTGCTTCCCCCGGAGACACCGTAGCTTGAGTACCTTCGTCAGAGATACCAGAAGTAGTACACACTCATTGGAGACACCGAGGGTTGTTGTTTAGCTTTCTATTAAGCAAGTAGACAGGTTTGTATATTGACTTAGGTTGTAATAGTACCTAAATGAAATATACCTAAGCTTGGTAGTGAGCTTTAAAAGAGTGGACATAGGCCCGAGTGCAGAAGCACTATAAATCTTGTGTTGTGGTTTGTAGTTGTGTGATTGCTTGTCTCTCCATTTTTGTACTCTATACTACTCTTGCTTAGAATATGCTTGATATTGTTCTTGAGTAGTTACATTGAAGCACACACCCACTTAATTGAGCTAAGTGTAACAATAATTAATAACATCCACAAGAAAATTTTAAAAAGCGGTTAAATAAATTAAAAAATCCTATTCACCCTCCCTCTAGGATTACTTTTGTGATATTTCAGAGTCATTAACCTCAAAGTTGTAACCTAGTCCGGTCATATACCCATACTCCTTGCCCATAGTAAGCATCTTCTCAAACTTCCTATTTTCTTGGGCAAGCATTGAGATGTTCTTCATCTTATCTTCTTCAAGTTCCTTGATTTGTTTGAGGTAATCAAGGGACTTCCTTGTGAGTTGAGCACAAGTCAAGTCCCTCATTTAGGGTTTTAACTTAGTCTTCCAACTTTTGGATGTGTGCGTCATTACTATGGGGCTCATCCCTTTCCTCTTCCATGTTTTTGAGCTTCTTCTCAAGTTCAAGAACCTTGTTGCCCAGATTTTGATTATCCATAAGAAGTCTTCTCTGCCCATGCTTCCTATTGTCATTTTCTAAGCCTAGAAATAGTTTAGATTCGTTGAGATTATTTTCTAATTCTACTATCTTAAGGCTCATTTCTTCCTTGACAAATAAAAGCAAATAGTTTTCTTTGGAAAGTTCATTCTCCTTATCTCTTTTCGTGGAAGAGTCTTGTTGAAGAGTACAGATAGTGTCTTCAAGGGACTTTGACTTTTCAGTCAACTCTATGATTTCCCTCTTGAGTTATTTGTTCTTCTCCAACTCAACACTTTGCACAAAAAGGTCATAAAATGCCTCTTGTGCATCATAGGTCTCCTCCTCTTCTTCATACTCTCCCTTATCATAGTTTAGCATGGACTAGCAATGCTAAACTTTGAATTGAACATGGACCAGCTATGCTAGGATTTTGAGCTTTGAACTTGAATTGAACATGGACCATCCATGCTTGGAGTTTGAGCTTTAAACTTTGAATTGAACATATACCAACCATGCAAGGAGTTTGAGGTTGATATTTGAATTGAACATGGACTAGCCATGATAGAAGTTTGACATTGAACTTTAATTTGAATTTTAACTTTGACTTTAACTCTTGTTGAAAATGGCAAACCATGCCATAAATTTAAGCTTTGAATTTTGAATTGAATATGGGCTAGCCACACCAGAAGTTTGACATTGAACTTTGAATTTGGATTTGAACTTTGATTGAACATGGCTAGCCATGCCAAGAATTTGAGCTTCCAACTTTAAATTGAACATGGTCTACCCATACTAGAAGTTTGACATTGAACTTTGAACTTTGACTGAACATGACTAGCCATGCCAGGAATTGGAGCTTTGAATTTTGAATTGAACATGAGCTAGCCATGATAGAAGTTTGACATTAAACTTCGAAGTTGAATTTGAACTTTGACTTGAACTTTGATTTAACAAGGCCAGCTATGTCAAAAATTTGAGCTTTGAATTTTGAGTTGAACATGGGCTAGCCATGCTAGAAGCTTGACATTGAACTTTGAATTTGAATTTGAACTTTGACTTGAACTTTGATTGAACATGGCTAGCCATGCTAGGAATTTAAGCTTTGAATTTTGAATTGAACATGGGCTAACCATGCTAGAACTTTGACATCTAATTTGGCTTGGACCTGCTTTGGGGAGTGTCCTGAAAGCTAGAATTTCTTTGACAATGATATTGATCTTGATCTTTGGATTTGAACTTTGAATTTGCTCATTGATCTTTGAACTCGCTAGTGGATTTGAGCATTGAACCTTGGGCTTTGAATTTGGTTTGGATTTGAACATTGAACTTTGAATTTGATTTGGACATTGAACTTTGAACTTTGAATTTAAACGTTGAACTTTGAACTTTTGAATTTGATTTGAACATTAACATTGATTGGACACTCCACATGTTTGACTTGACATTTATTGATTGTTCATATTGAAAGATTGTCTTGAACAATTGGCTCCTTGCATTTGAAATTGAGTTCAATTAGGAGGTCGTGTTTGGGACCATGCCTATTTGAAAGTTTCACTTGAATTGCCTTAAAAGAATGCATTGGGGATTTGAACTTGAAGATCTAACTTATGAATGAATCATCCTGATTCATTAGCTTTCTATTAGAGAGTGTGGAAAATGAGTCTTTGTTCTAATGTTTTTAGATGGGAACCTTGATCCCCCTCTTAAGAGTTGTCGTGGATTCTAGGAACACTTGAGTGATCTCTGACTTGTTAATGTCATTTTACTTGTATATGACTTGGGCCCTTATATGGTTGACTTTCTTTGATGGTTTTTGGATGTTAGGCTAGGCCTAGAATTTATGACATTGAATGGTGTAATATTTCTAGTGTGCCTTGGTGTTCCTCTTCTCGTCTTTTGAGCTTTGACCTTTTATTCCACTTTGAGTATTTGTTTTTATTTTTCCCTTTTTTTCCCTCAAGGCCCCTAGGGGTTTTCCTTGGGATTGGGTTTGTTTTTGTCCCTTTTTTTCCCTTGGCACCACAAGGGTTTTCACCAATTTTGGGTTTTGCATTATTATTACAACTTAGCTCCCCATTTTTTGGGTTTTGAGCTAGGTTTATGGTTATTTAATCTTTCCATGATTAAATGATTTTACTCGTAGGTCCGAACAAATTTTGTAACTCCGTATATGTCTAAGTGACAATAAGTAAAGTAATAGGGAAAGATAGGGAATGTGAGTAATTTCATACCTAAATTTGATATAACATGATGTAGAGAGTGCTAAGTTATATGTAATTTGTCAATCCCATGTTCAAAACATGTGTGTGAGTCTTGTAGGTATCTAAATGTATTAGAGAGCATCAACTCAACATGAAGAAACCAAGTTGACTAGAAATAAGAAGACCAAGACCTCAAGATGGGCCTCAAGATCCTCTATCAAGCAAAGGTATATCTATGCATTTATTTAGACTAGTAGGGTCATGTGAGTGGACCTAAATAGGTATAGTCATGTGTGAGAAGATTTTCCTTAGACCCTGGTGGAATGCCCCAAGAAAGAGCCCCCCAAAAGGCCAAGTTAAAAATCTTGGCCAGGGCTCCCTAACTGGTCACCAAAGCCCTGATTGGTTAGGGGTCTGACCGATCACCAAAGCCCTGACTAGTCAGAGGACTTGGCAGGGTGGTTTGAGAGCACACCTAAGGGACATGCCCTATGAGTCCTGACCGATGAGGCATAGGTCAGGAGCCATCTAAGGGACATGCCCCTTGTGGTTTGACCAGTCAGAGATGTAACATTTCAAAATTTAAACCCCATTTTTGAAATGCATGGCTTTTATTAGCTGCCAATTTTAAAAGATTCTAATCCAACAATAGAGAAGGGTCCATAACCCATATAAGAGGAAATCTTTCATCTTTAGGTTAACACTTCAAGCATTTTTGAGAGATTGATATTTTAGGCAAAACGTGAGCTCTCCTTCAATAGAAAACTCCTTCCTCTAGCTTGAGCTCTAAGTCTTAAAAACTCTCTGTAATCTCTCTCTCTCTCTTATTACCTCCTCTACTCATCCTAGCTACTTACATTTGAGGTGAGGTATGTGTGGGTTGTCTCTAGGGGAAATTCTCTTTTGCTTGGCTAAGCTTAAGGAGCTTTAGAGTTAAGGCTTGAATCATTGTGGGAGCATTATGAACACTAGCTCTTCAAGGAACACTCCCACTTGGTAAGAATAGCAACATCAACCATTGAGTGGTAACCTTTGCTTTTGTTTTGCATTCATCTTTCTTGTTCATATTGTTTAGCTCCGTCGAAGAACCCAGAAGCATGCCTACACTCCCTGGATATACCAAGTGTAGTGAATAGCTTGCTTAGTGCAAGTAGAAAGGTTTCTAGTTAATTTTGACCTAGATTATAATAGCCAGTCTTAATAAAAATTACCTAAGCTCGGTAGTGAGCTTTTGGAGAGTGGATGTAGGCCATCGTGATGAACCACTATAAAACTTGCGCTATGGATTGTTGTGTGTGATTGCTTATCTATTTACTCTCAAATCTATATATGTTCTTGTATATCGACTATTTGATATTATTCTTGATTGGCAACATTCTTTGAACACACACTTGGATTAATTTAAAGGAAATTAGAATTGAATTAAAAATAATCCAAACAAATAAGAAAATGGCTAAAAGAATTGTAAATCCTATTCACCCCCTCTAGGATCAACCTATACGGTATTTTAATTGTTATTAGAGCATAGGTTGCTCATATAGGGCTTAACAACCTGAGCTAGATCCTAGTATCCTAGAAAATATCTAGATAGTTAAGGAGGAAAGTAGTATGTCAGTGAATACTCCTCCATTTTTTAATGGAAATTATTATGGTTATTAGAAATCTCGTATAGAGATTTTTCTAAATGCTTTTTACCATAAGGTTTGGGGTTTGGTGATTGATGGCTGTATGCCTCTCGACAAACCCTGTAATGAGTGGACCACTACTAAGGGAGATGCCCACAAGTTCAAATATAGAGCATTGAATGCCATTGTTAGTGGATTTTCTCCTGATGAATTTAAGAGGATATCCCACCTAAAGTAACTCAAGAAGCATGGAAGCGCCTTTTCATTACTTATGAGGGAACGAGTGCCATGAAGATGTCTAAGCTCTAAATGTACACTTCACAATTTGAAGCCCTAAGGAAGTAGGAGGACATTCTGGAACCTGAAGTTGTTAGAAAAGTACTTAGGTCCCTACCTAAAAGATTTAGACTTAAGGTGACAGAAATTGAAGAAAGCAAGGATATTGAAACTATCAAACTAGAAGAACTAATATACTCTCTTCAAACTTTTGAAGCCTCCATTATGGTTACTACTAAGAAGGGCATTGCTCTCAAGGTAGAAGAACCTTTCGGATCCAATGAGGAATCCAACAATGACTTAGTCCTGGTGGCTAAAAAGTTTAAAAATTCTTTAGGAGAAATGCGAGAGATTACTCCAAGAACAAGCAAGTCATGAAATCATTTTCTAACTTTAGAAAGAAGAATGATTTCTCTAAAGAATCTTCCATTTGCTATCAATGCAAAGGGAGAGGTCATACTGTCAAAAACTATGGCAATAATAAAAACAAGTTCAAGCCAAAGGGTAAGGCCATGACTAGAACTTGGGATGATGATTCTAAGGTATTGGAAGACGAATCCCAAAGTAGTGAGGAGGGTGATTCACAAGAGATCAAAGCCTTTATGGATTTTAATACCCTCTTGAGCGCATTTAGAGACATAAGTGAGTCGAGTAGTGAGGATGAAGGAGATGATGAGGAAGATGATGAGAATTATGATATTCAAGAAGCCTTTGATAAAAATTTTCTCTAAAGTGTTAACTTGGGGAACAAAAACAAGCAACTCGAGAGAGAAATCAATAAATTGACCCTAAAGTCAAATTCCTTCCTCTTCATCTCCAACAAGACTCACCTATGGAAAGTGAGAATGAGAATGAGCTTTCTAAGAAAATCTTCTTACTTCAAAAAGCTGAGGGAATGAGCTTAAAAATAGCTCAACTAGAAAAGCAACTGAGTGAATCCAAAACCTTTCTATGTCTAGAGAAAGACAATAGGAAGAATGGAAAGAAGAGACTTTTTGAGGATAATGAAAAATTATCCAAAAAAATTCTAGAATTTGAAAAGAAACTCAAATCTCTAGAAAGTAAAGAGGATGAGACAAGTAATGATGATTCTCTTATACTTGAGTTAAAAAATCAAGTGAACTCCCTAAATGAGAAAAACAAAGGAAATGGCTAACCACAAGTTTCCTACAAAGGAAAGGAGAAAGTGGACTCTTAAAGACCTTCTCAAAGGTCGAACAAGGTTGAGAGGAACCGAAACACCTAATTGAAAGGAAAAACTTCATTGAATCAAGGTAGAGCTTGGGAAAAGCTAAAGCAATCCCAACCTCGATCCTATGTACAAGTGGCTAAGAATAGACCTTAAGCACACCAAGCCTTCTCCTTGAGAGGATTTCAAGGAAATGCCTTATAGAAATGTCAAGGGGCAATCTAGAATCCAACAATCCTCTTATACTTAACCTTCTAGGAGGAAACAATCACAACCATATGTCCCTAGAAGACCATGCGTCTCTTGCTATTATTGTGGTTTAGAAGGGCATATTAAAGTTGATTGTAGAAAGAGGATCAATGAAATTAAATCCCAAAGATATAATTCTTCAAGAAAAACAAAAAATGGGAAAAATGTTAATAAGAGGAACTATATTCAAAACGTTGAAAATAGGAGCCTCTAAATGAAGAAGGATTTAGTCCAACAATAAAATGCAAGAAAAAAAAAATCTAAAACAAGTTTGGGTTAAGAAGACATGAGATAGGAATGATGAACTAAAATGCTTAGTCATTCATATGATTGTAAGAGTTGGGAGCACATCAAGGTGGTACCTTGATAGTGGGTGCTCTAAACACTTGACTTAGGATAGGTCATTGTTTGTAAGACTTGAGGAAGCTTAAGGTGGGAATGTCACATTTGGTGATGAAAACATGACTAAGACCATTGGTAAGGGAACCATAGAGGTCCCTAGTATTCCCACAGTTACCGATGTCCTTTATGTGCAAAGATTAAAGCACAACTTAATTAGCATAAGCCAAATTTGTGATAAAAGGCTATGTCGTGCATTTTGTAAAGGATGGGTGCATAATCATGGATAAAGAAGGAGAAACAATTCTTGTTAAGGGAATGAGAACAAACAACATTTGCTATGTTACAGACCCCAATAAGCAAGAGATGGGAGCTTGTCTCATGTCTCTAAAGGATGAGACCAATCTTTGGCATCAAAGGTTGGGTCACCTTAACTTTAGAGATCTAACTAGGCTAAGAAAAAAAGGAGATAGTCAAAGACTTTCCTAGACTAAGCAAAATTGACAACCCAATGTACAAATGTTTTCAAATGGGAAAACAAACTAGAGTCCCTTGTAAGAAAACAAATCAAGTAGGGACATCTAAACCTCTAGAGCTTCTCTACATGGACGTGGCTAGTCCTATAAGAATGGAGAGTCTAGAAGGTAAGAAATATTTCATGGTGGTGGTTGATGATTTCTTACGTTTCACTTATGTAGCATTCCTAAGAGAGAAATCTAAGGCTTTCAATGAATTCCTAAACATTTGTGATAGAATTCAAGTTCAAATGGACCTAACCATCAAACATATTAGAAGCAACCATGGAAGGGAATTCGAAAATCATAAATTCTCAGATTGGTGTGTTGAGATAGGAGTCAAGCATGAATATTTAGCTCCAAAAACTTTACAACAAAACAAAGTGGCTGAAAGAAAGAATAGAACATTGATTGACATGGCTACCTCTATGCTCACAAGCAAAGACTTAGTCAAACAATTTTGGGCTAAGGTGGTAAACACCACATGTTATGTCTCAAAATGTGTTTATCATAGACCAAGAACTGACAAAATAGCCTATAAAATATAGAGTGGCAAAAAGTTAACTATCAAACACTTTAAGGTATTTGGCAGCACACGCTACATCCTTTGGGATAGAGAACACCTTGGGAAGTTTGATAAGAAAAGCAATGAAGCTATCTTCCTAGGTTACTCCACAACGAGTAGAACTTACCGAGTCTACAACAAAAGGACTCCCATAATGGAACAGTTAATCAATATAGTGGTAGATGATTGTGGACATTAGCATTCGGGAGGGGTTCGGATTCCCCCACCTGCCCGTGGTTTCTGGGCCTACTCTCGGCACATGATGCTGATGCGTGAGAGGTCGCTAACCCTTTTACAGGAAGGTTAGACTTTTCTTGGAGTCACCACTAACTCGGGGTTAATCGATGGAGTTGGACATCAGTTCTCCTCTTCGGGTAAAGAGGAGAAGTCTAGACCCAGAGGTCTAGGGGTTTGACTCTTAGTACTGGTCTGAGTTCCTGAGATTAAGGATAAGTTGTTTAGTTGCATTTGGGGAAGGTGTTAGGC
>JAOXJP010027635.1:0-16981 GCA_025762735.1 Platanus orientalis
CCCTAGAGAAAAAGAACAAGATGGAGATTTTTGTATTACTAATTTATGAATGGAGGTCAAGATAACAATGATTATGATAAAAGATTACAAAAATAAATGATTGGTAGAGTTCAACTAGAGAAGGGGAGCTAACTATTATGGAGGTTTCAACTTAGGATTTGATAATAATATATAGATATATTATTCTATGTATCCGGTCCGATCTTTTTAAAGTGTATCATGTTATTTATAACATTAATTTAGAAAAATAATGTATGTGTGAACAAATTCGGATATTTAGTTAGACCGGATGTATATATCTGTATTGAATTTGTTTATTAATGAATATTTGTTAAACAAAACGAATATCATACAAAGGAAGCAAATTGTCTATTCCCCATGCTTCCAACACAAAGGCAGAGTTGTATTCGGTTAAAATCATAAACACAGTTTTTTTAAAAAAAATTCATGTGCCAGCCTATGTCTGAGAGCATGGGAAAATATACAATTTTGGTAGTAGAACATTTGCTCCCTTAAACAAATCCGATATAGATGCATCCGTGTTCGCAGATCGAAAACAAACTGGAGACAGTTCTAGCTATTTAATATTCTCTTACATTTTATATCTAATATCCTCATCTTCCTCTTTTTTATAAGATGATATCATCTTGATATTGCGCAAAATACTTTTAGAAAGTGTTTATTACCAAGACACGATTTTGATACCATATGCATAAAATATCAATTAATGAATCTTCGTCACATCCTCTATACGGCCCTTTGGCTGTAAAAAACAGCTCCCCACCCACACCTACAACTCAAATATAAAATGTCTCATTACCCACGGTTTCAAGGTTTTGAACATTGCATCAAAGCTTTGCGTGTGACAAGCATGATTGTTACCCATAACCAAATCGGGAATTCACTAACTAAATCGATAACCCAAATTAGATATTTAATCATACAAAATAAGATAAAGTTAACATGAACGCCATTCACATTCAAATTGACATCATCATCATAATCCAAGTACATGACGGGTCATGTGCTTAATCCAAAAAAAACAAAAAAGAGAAGTTTCATGTGAGGAGGTAAGATAAAGTTAACCAGTGAAGATTTGAAGGGTTTAGGAATGTGGGTTTTGAATTACAGAGCATACAAACCTTTATTTTGAGAAGAGACCCTTTGAACTGTTAGTAGTATACAAATGTATGTCCCGTTCCAAGTTTCCACTCCATCACTATACAAAAGTCTCCCGGAATCAATCTTTTTCATTTTTTATTTTCCTTCTTTTGTCGCCCTTCAAATCCTCACCACCAATGGTTACTTTTTAATCACCGACAACCAGCCGCACCCCAAGAATTGAGATCTCTCTCCAGCCACAAAAAAAAAATAGCAACCAAAAATTTGCTCAGATTTCCGGCAATTCTGGTAAATCCCCTGCTTTAATGAAGACGTTGTACCAAAAATCCATGCCGTCGTCCAAGTTAAAACCATAGGCACACATGGGTTCGGTCGTAGGGAGAAGATGAACTTGTGGGTTGGCTGGAACTGCCGGAGAATCCTCCGGCCAGCCGGAATTTTCAACTGATATTGCTTCCAACAAGAAACTTTCATCGATTTCCGGGAATGTTTCCGATGAGTCTAGGTACTCGTCCTTGATGCCCGTGGTCTGGTTCTCACTTGTGGCGGCAGAGGAATCTGTGACGGTGGAGAGGTCACTGGGAGATTGTTGCCGGTACACCGGCGTATAGGCCGGATTTTTGAATCTCAGATGAGGGTCTGATTCATCTTCCATTTTGGTCTCTGGGTTGGCTTGGTTCTGTTTGACCCTCTTTTTGAGATGGGTGTGCCAGACATTTTTAATTTCGTTGTCTGTTCGTCCCGGCAATCTCGCTGCAATTGCTGACCATCTGGAAATCAAGGCAAGATTGATAAGATATGTGCACTAATTTTAAGAGAAATGCTACTGTTCAACCAAACAGTAGCACATGCATGTATGAACGTTTGCATGTGGGTTTTGACAGATTTGATGCTGCCATTAAAGAATCTTTTGGCTTGATTTGTCTCTTTCAATTAAAAATCCATCTGCAACTTGTGTGCTTGTGTTTATGTTTGAGAGAGAGAGAGAGAGAGAGAATTTCTTAATAGAATATCCAATTGAATATTGGGTTTGGTCCAATGTGTCCTTGCAATGTATTTTTTGGTCAATACAAGTGGGCAATGGAGAGAGGGGAGTTCACTAATTACGAAACTCTACATACTGACCAAAATACCCATATATTAACCATATATTAACAAAGATGGGTCTCACATCTAGGTTGGTGCGGAACTCCCAAAAACTAGAGCTGCCTTGAAGCCTTGAACATAAATATCTTGACATTTTTATGGGGGTTTAAGCCATGGATTGGTTGCAAAATCATGATGTGTAGTGTTCATAGCTGTGCAAAATAAGTTATCAAAAAAAAAGTGGGAATCAGAAATCAATGGGCACACACCTGTTTCCCAACATATCATGTAACTTGATGATAGTTTCCTCTTCTTCTTCGCTGAAGTTCCCTCGCTTAATGTCTGGTCGCAAGTAATTTGTCCATCGGAGTCTGCAACTCTTCCCACACCTTAGTAGACCTGAAGAAAGAATAAAATAAAATATTAAAGATAGCATAGAAAAGTTGTTTTTTTTTTTCTTTTTTTGAAAAAATTTCTTGCCACCCTTTGTCATTTTAATTATAACTCTGTGGCTTCCTATAAGAATTGGTTAAAGCAAGAAAAATGTTTCCTTTTTCTTTCCAAAAAAAAAAGGAAAGAAAATAGAGAGAACAACAGGAAACAATGTCTAAAATCCGTAAATATGAACCACAAACTCAATATTTAGAGATAAATAAGGAAACCCAAATGAAGATTCCCTAAATCAATCATCCTTATATCCACAATTGAGCTATATAGGTTGCTTATCCCCCCTCCCCAACAAATTAAAAAAAAAAAAAAACTTGTTCTTTGAAACAGTTCATCTATCATATATATCTCTCTTATCTTTCTTTTTTTTATTTTTTGCTTCCTTTATCTTCAAGATCTATACTTCTTTAAAGAAAAACCCAGATGAGATGTCACAAATTACCGGCTTGTTTGGGAAGCGCCCTCCAATTGCCATGGCCATATCTTTGAATGTAGGCGATCAACGTCTGGTCTTCCTCAGGAGTCCAAGGCCCCTTCTTCAATCCCATCTTCTCGCAACATGGAGCTCTCACCATCTTTCCTTCCCAACTTGAGTTACCTTTGCTGTAGCTCTTTTGCCTCTTTCTATCTCTCTCCCTCGTTTGAGATCCCAAAGCTCAAGATGATTTCAAGTACAAAGATGGCTATTTATCCACGTAACAGAACCCAAATCAAAACGTGCTTAAATAATGAAAAAGCAGCATCACTTTAAAAAGCAAAGATTGCAATTTCTAGGAAAGGACGCTCTCCTGTCCTCTTTCTCTCGATTTTTGTTTTAAGAATTCATTGAATACTTATAAGTAATAAGAGATGGTACTTAGAGATTCAGTGAGTGACATTAATCTAGTCTGGTGTTGATTAAGACATGCAAAGAGGAGGGCCCATGCCAGGCTAAGGCTGACGATTTAAAAACACAAACCAATCACTATCTTCTGAATCACTCCATCTTCTGTCATTTCTTATTCTTTTTTCTTTTATTTTTGGTTTTTCTGGGCTGCTTCAACCATTCAATTGCGGTAAACTGACGTCTTCCGTCAAATAGTCCAAAAAAAAAAAACGTGTGATTTGACAAAAAAAAATATGAAATAAAATCTTGGGTTTTAGTAATGAAGATGGGGGAGGGGGTAAAATTTATTTTTTGGAATTTACTATTGTTTCAAGGGTGTGGTCCTGTGGGGGAGGTCAAGGAAAGAGGCTTGTGCCCATCTTTTGAAAGAAAAAAAAATGATTGTTAGGCCATGCATTGTACCAATTTTTTGATCGAGTCATACAAGAAATCAAATGAGGCTGGCAACTGGTCAAACCCAAGAGACTTTGGTCGACTAATCTTATTTACTCCCACTTGGCAGCTAAATAGTCGTCGTCATGGATGCGATGTGGCATATTGTGATTCCACAATTGCAACAGGGAGAACCCGTATTGGACATTGCTTTTTCTTGGACGTGGTGTGGTATCCTGGTATTGGACTTTAGTCTCTAAATGGAGGGAGAGGGTTTGAATCATCTCTAGGGGTGTCAACGAGCCGATCTGGTGGTATCATATGAAGACAAAGCTTGGGCAGAGGTGCTAAGCTCAGGCTAGGCTCGGCCTTGTAAAAATGGGTTCAGCTTGCTGAAAAAAAAAAAAAGGCCCAACAGCCTGATGGCTCATTAGTCAATCTATCTTGCCTGAACGTTACAATTGTCATAATATATAATATAATTTATTATGAAATTTTCAACTGAGCTTTTAGCAGGCTGAGCTTAGTGAAGCATGGCTCGCGTTCATTTACTAAATGAACTCAAATCAAGGTTAAGACTCAGTTCTCTGAGCTTAAGACAAGGCTCAGGCAAGCCGAACTGAGCTGGCTCGGCTTATCGACAGCCTCTAGTCCGAATGGAGAGATATCATGCCAATACCACTGAACATGTGACACTATGTCTGACAAAGTATGTCCTTGTATTTATATGCATGGGTCATATAAGGGTGTTACATTAAATATACAGTAAACAAATACACGTCTATTTCTCAATATACCCTTCGTTGGTCATCATGTCATCGTGCTGGGTAGGTACTGAAATGGTATCTCTCCATTCATATTGAACCAGATGAAAGGTCTCTATCTTGCATCTCTTCCTTAAATGTTTAGTTCCAAGTTGTCTTTTAAGTGGCTTTAATTTCAAGATTCTCACTGTCATATAGATTTGGGGACATGGATATTTAGGTTTAGGATCCTTTCAACCAACCACTCAAAAACAGTGGTGCTTACTTTTGACCCTATTAACCATGATTTGTTTCTCCATGGTATATTTCAACCAACATTAGCTCAACCTACTTGATCTAAATTTCAATGTTTAGTTGGGGCTTCATGCCCAAGTGATTACATCCCAAATGCTGTAATGCTGAGGTCAGATAAAGGGAGGAGAAAATTCAACTTTTAAATAATTAGATTGGAAAAATAACACAATTATAAGTAAAAAAGATGAATCAAAGTGCAAAATCAAATAGTTCAATTTAACCATAAAAATAGGGTTACGGATCAACTAGTATGTATATAATTTATTGATATATCATAGTATATAAAAAAAACCAGATCTTTACTTTTCTCTTACCAATCCTTTTGAATTTGCATTGTTCATCAACAATACTCAAAAAGTGATTCTGAACCATACCTAATTGCCTACTAGAAACTGTGGCCGTATTTGCTAACACTCCAATGACCTATAGTTCTTTTTAATCTTTATTTATTTATTTATTATCTTTGATGTTATTATTGTTGCATCGGCGTGGCGAATTAACTTAATTATAGAGTTAAGCATGCTACAGCTCAAGCCTTTTTGCTTTTTTAGACTCAAAAAGATAACTCTTTGTAAATATAAAATACTAATTATGAGCACTGAAGTTTAATCCCTCATAAGTCATAACCATGAACTTGACTTTACCCTCATAATCTTTTGGGAGAGCTGTCCTACAAGATCTAAACCAAGGTAGTGGAACAATTTTATGGTTGGATACCGGATAAAGCTAGTCCATGCACAAATCCCTGACCTTACCGACAGTGGCTTTTGGCCCAATTTGTGATAAAATATTTCAAACCCCCTTAACATTTATTTCGCTACATAATCATATAACTTGCTTTAGCAAGTCATTCCTTTCTACTTTCATTTAAAAAAGTCTTCACTCTTGCTATACTTATCCTCTACCATTGAGATATTCCTTTAAGGGTCTTATCCAAATTACGCTGATGTCATGAATTTAGGCTTAGTGGAATGGAACCAAATACTTAATAGTTGCATTTTAATTTATCATGTCATAATAATATGGTAAGCTTTCTTTTTTAGGGTAAGTTGGAAATGAAATGAACCCAATTAACCCTTAATATGTTAAATAACACTACTTCATCAGGCTCTACCCAAGTATCCTGAACCTATTATCGAAGTTTTTCTGATAATCATCAAGATGAGATTAAAAATTTAAAACAGCCCTTAATTTTTTGTTCCCTCTATACCCATGTGGCATGAGACAGTTCACATGTCTTTGCCGATGTCAGTCCGGCCAATGGGACAAGGCTTCTAATCTATTAGGCAACATAGACCCATGTTGTTTGGGTCACAATTCACTACCCTACCATGATCGTTCTCCTAAAAAAATTCCTATGTGATGTCAATTGAAATTGATACTGACCAGCAAGAGGGAGACCAATATATATAATGATAAAAACTATACAATTTTTTTACAGATTTTTATAAAATAGAAGGAAAAAAAAAAAACATATAATGTGCACGTGAGTGTTTATTCGTTTATTAGATCTTCTAATGAGCTCACCTGCTTTTTTATTCTGATAGGGCAACAGCACTTGGAGTAAAAAAACACAAACCAACAAAGCCATCCCTGTTCAAAGAAACCGGCGATGGCACGTCAAGTTTGGTAATTTTTTTTTTTTTTTTTTGTCTCTGTAGTCTCAAATCTAAATGTTTTAAACTTAAAACTCGTGGGTCTTAAATTAACCAATTTTGGCAATAAAAAAGGTGGAGGTGCTCTTAATCCTGTAATGCAGGATCAAAGACGATGACATAATGTTGTATGATGGGTACAAGGTCCATCATTTTTCACAGGCTACCTCAGCAACCCCCTTTCTATATATATATATATATATATTAAAAGAGAAATGAAGAATGATACTCATCAAACATTTAAAGCCTTTTAATGAATTTCATGGGTTGCTATAACCCAAATGCCACATCTAAAACCCAAACCCTATCAAATTATACTAAACTTGTCCTAATATGATGGAGAGAAGGCACATTTAACCGAATCAATTACCATTTTGTCATTTATTTAAAATGATATATATAAAGACAAGTCTTCTAATCTGGATGGTTTCTCATTATGTTTCTACCAGGTTTGTTAGGAGTCAATTAAAGATTGCAGATTTTTCATGAGTTCTATGAGAATGGGACTTTTTATAAAGGGGCTAGAGCAACCTTTATTGCTTTAATTCCAAAAAATGTAGGGTCTTGCCAGGTTTCTGATTTCATGTCAATTAGTTTAGTTAATAACTTGTACAAAATCATTGTTAAAGTCCTTTCTTACAAATTAAGGTTATGAATGATCTTGTATCAAATACCCAAGGATCTTTATCAAGGGTCATCAAATCATGGATGGGACTTTGGTAGCCAATGAATGTGTAAATGCTTAGGGAAAGTGGGGAGAGAAAAGTCTTATTTCTATTTAGAAAAAATAAAAAAGCTTATGATCGGGTGGATTGGGAGCTCCTTGAGTGGGTGTTGACTCATAAAGGATTCGGTGGTCATTGGTTTATGTAAGTGATGGGATGTGTAAAGATGCATTGGTTCTTGGTGTTGATTAATGGAACATCTAAGGGCTTCTTTAAAACTTCTAGAGGACTTTGACAGGGTGACCTTTTTTTTTTCCATTCATTTTCTCTTTAGTTATGGATGCTCTATGTGCCCTTCTAAGTTTTTCGATTCAAGCTAATATATATTGGGGGTTTTTAAATGTAGACCAATGATGAGGTTATTTCTCATTTACAATTTGTAGATGATACCATTTTTTGGCCCCAAGGATGAAAATATCCATAATTTAAAGCATATCCTCAGAGTTTTCAAAATTATTTCTTGATTGAAAGTTAATTGGGGAAAATCAAGTTTTGCTAGAATCCAGGTGGAGGGGAACAATGTTGCTAGGTTCGTTGGCACCCTTGGTTGCAAAGTGGAAGAGTGGCCTCTTTAAGTATCTTAGCTTGCTTTTTAGTAGTAACCATCGATCAGGAAAGATTTGGGATCTAGTGGTAGAAAAGGTGAAGAAAAGTTATCTTGTTGGAAATTAGCACATATTTCTTTGGGAGGTAAAATTAATATGATTAAAATGGTTCTTGCTAACATCCCGATTTATACACATCCATCTTTAAAATTCTTGTCAATGTGGCAAAGAAGATTGAACAAATTTGCTGAAATTTTCTTCAGGAAGGAGGTGGGAAGGAGGTGGTGATAAAAAAAAGGTTGTTGGTGGGGTGACTCCTCTTCTCTTTTGGATTCTTTTCCTCGATAATTTTGTATCTCTTCCCAAAAAGATTCTCATGTCCAAAATTATGTCCAACTCCCCTGCGGGTATTTTTTAGAATCTCCTTTTTTCTAAGGATCTTTGTGATTGGGATAATTTTACTTTCCCATCTTAGTAATGTTCATATTTCCAATAAGGAAGCTGAAAGGAAGATTTGTTCTCTTGACACGTCAGGTGTCTTTTCTTCAAGGTCCTTTGTGTGTTTGTGTAAGCATCTCTTTTTAGACTAACCTTTCTCATTTTAAAAAAATTGGTTCCCTTTTGTACCTCATCGTATTCATGCATTTCTATGGATTGCATCCATTTACCAAGTGAACACTTTGGATATTTTTCAAAGAAGGCATCCCTACATGGCTATTTCTCCAAATATTTGTGCTTTATATATCCATCAGTGATGAAGAATCAAGTGTTCATATTATGATCTATTGTAGCCTCTTGCGTTACATATGGACTAATTTTATGTCGAGAGTTTCTCTATTTTGAGTTATGATGTGTAGAGTGATTGAGCTTTCAAGGCAATGGCATGGTAAGTTTTTGGATTCGATCATGGCAAGTGATTTTGATCTAGGATTCTTCATGGAGTTTGTGGGGTTACTGGAAGAAATGGAATAGGTGAATCTTAATTTGAGGGGTTGTGAAAGTCTCTCCTTGAGGTTGCTGAGTCTATTTCCTTCAAGGTGACATCATGGTTTGTTGCTGCCAACGAGTTTGATGGGTTTGCTTTGAATGATCTCATATTTGATTGGCCATCTTGTTTGCATGCATCTTCTCTTATTTTAAAGTGATGTGTAATTTGATGTTCTCTTTTAAATAGGATTATAAATTAGTTATCTTCATCTAACATGAATGAGAGGCAACATATATTGTATGCCACTTGTTGGCGCATTGAAAACAGCCCCACTATACCTTGTGATGGGATATGGGTCCAAACCACTCACAATCAATGGCGATCAACAATAATTCAACAACAAAGAAATCAAGAAGCATACACATTGACAAGGTTTGTGGTTCATCCCTTTGGCTTAAGTAGATGGGTGCTGTCCATTTTCATTTTAAGCCACAAAAATAAGTTACAGTGAAATCAATTCTCATTTTCCTCAATTCAATCCCAAGCCACAAGAAAACCCCAGTAAAATTTATGTTGGATATTTTTTAAGTTTAGTGAAACCTTTCAAATAATTTTTATGATGAAAATACCATTTATTTTGGTTTGATTACAAAAATGTTCAATATAATTTTTTAAATCAAACTTCTACAATTTTTCCTTTTCATAAACCAAATTGAAATACGTTCGATCAATCAAAGGTGTCTTAGTTTACCGAACAAATTATGTCATTTGGAACTCAAACACATTCGATTGATCGAAGGGGGTTCGATTGTTTAAACAAAATGAGTAAAAATCTGGACTTGGACGCATTCAATCGATCGATCGGTCAATCAAGGTTTGTTTGATCGATCACAATGAGGTTTAATCGACTGAACAATGCAAATCGTGAAAGACCTTACCAGATTCGATTGATCGAAGGGAGGCGTGTGGTGCATGGAAGATACCGCATAGCTCATGGCATGGGTGCGGATATGGATGTGATGTGGCGCAAGGCACTTCGTGTAACATGTGGTGTTTGATGTGCAAGTGTGTTCAAAAGTGATTAATGAAGAGACAACTCTTCATTAAAAAAAAAAAAAAAGGTGCCTAAAGTGTCTACAGACACTAATAAGTGACTGATCACATGAAGTGGTGCCTAAGATGTCTACAAACACTAATATGTGACTCTACATTACATTTAAACAGTCACAACCATTAGATAAATGCACCCATACAAAATCAATAAATAAGGGAGTCATATTCTTGTTTAGACATTTTTTAAAAAGATCATCTCTCTCTTCTTTATTGTCTATAAAAAAACATTTTTTATGTTTTTTCTCTGTTATTCTGTAAATAGTGTTCATTTCTAGGTGATAACATCAAGTGTCAAGGGTTGATTTCATAATACTGCAAGTCGTTGATCAACAACACAACTTACTGGTTAGCCCATTTTATTATAAAGATGGATTTGTTGAATGGTTACAATCTCTGGATTCAATCTTAAGAATAGAGTAGAGGGAAAATACTATCTTAAGGAAGGTATGGTCTGTGATTTAGGCATTGTTACATCTTTATCTTATCTCATCTCTATAAATTTATTTATAACAATATTAAGATAGTAAATGTGTGACAAGATCAGTAACAATGGCCCGATCGTCAATCAATGTTCTCAAGTCCAATATTGAAAAAATAGAAAGATTTGATGGTTCGAATTTCAAACGTTGGCAGCAAAAATTTCATCTTCTGCTTATTTCTTTGGGTGTGGCTTCCATGTTGACAACTCCAAAACAATTGGAAGAATAAGAGGAAACGCTTGCTCAAACTAGAGAAAGAAAAAAGTGGGAACTTAACAATTGTTTATGCAAGGGACACATTCTAGATGCTTTATTCAATGTTTATAAAGCCATGGAAAGTGCCAAAAAAATATGAGAAGCACTATAACTCAAATATAAATTTTAAGAAGCCAAAAGAAAGAAATTTCTAGTAAATCAATTTGTGGAATTTATAATGACAAAAAGTAGACCCATATTAAATTAATTTCATGAATTAAAGTATATATCTAGACAACTAGAAAAACAGGAAAGTAAAATGAATGAGTCAATTTTGGTCAGTTCATCATTGATAAGCTTCCTTCATCATGGTAGGACCACACAAAGAATCTCAAACATTGAAAAAATGAGTTGTCTCTAGAAGGAATTGCTCAAAATATTTAAATAAAAGAACAATTTCGATTACATGAGAATTGAGAAGAAAGAAGATTAACCAAAATATCTTGCAAGGGCAAATGTAATCGAAGAAAGACCAAATCAGTCCAAGACAAAGAATGTGATCAATTCCAAACAAGGATTCAAGAAGAAGAATTAGAAAAAGAAGGCTTCTATTGTAACAAAGTTGGACGCTTCAAGAAGAATTATCGATTATACTTGAAAGAAAGAGGAAAGCAAAGAGAATGATCTCCTTATAAGAAGAAATGTATGTCTCATGTTCATATGACTGAAGAAGCCCTAATCAAGGTCATTTCAAAGGTGAATGTGGTGGGACATGGTGGTGAGTGGTGGATTGATTCCGGAAACATGTAACTTTTGATAAGCACATGTTAAGGTCCTTCTAAGGTGCCGGTGATGAAAATGTACTTTATATATGGGTAATTCAGCAACCGCTAAGGTGTAAGGACAAGGAAAAGTAGACCTTAGTCTAACTTTGGAAATGTACATCACTTTAAATAATGTTTTGTATATACCCGAGATTCGAAGGAACATAATGTCCACCAGTTTACAAATCAAACATGGTTTCAAAATTATCTTCAAATTAGATAAGTTTACCTTGATAAAAAAAAAATGGTATGCATGTGGGCATGGGATATGCTTCTAGTGGCATGTTCAAATTTAATATTAATAATGAAATTTCTTTTTCTATCTATATTGTTGACTCTTTTGATTTATGACATGCTAGATTAGGACATGTAAACTATACATCTATATAAAATATGATAAAAATAGGATTATTTTCAAAATGTTAAAATGAGAAACTAGAAAAATGTAATATTTGTGTAAAATCAAAAATTATTTGAAAGCCTTTTCATAAAGTAGAAAGAATTATGGAATTATTAGGATTAATGCATTCTAATTTATGTGAATTAAATGGACTTGGAACTGATCAAGGTAAAAGATACTTTATTATTTTTATGAATGGTTATTCTAGGTATGCTTATTTATGTCTAATTAAAATAAAAGATGAGGCATTAATAAATAGAAACCTACAAGATCGGAGTAGAGAATCAACAAGAAAATAATTAAAATACTAAGATTAGATAGAGAAGGAGAAAGACCTCTAATGATTTTGGTAGTTTCTGTGAAAAACAAAGAATAATACATCAACCATCAGCCCCTTAAACACCTTAATATAATGGAATAGCCGAAGGGAAAAAATCAAACCTTAGTAGAAATAGTAAATGTTATGCTAATAAACTTTGGTTTGTGTTCTAATTATTGGGGTGCAGCTTTATTTACAGCTTGTTATATTGTAAATATGATTCCCTATAAAGAAACAAAAATTATATTTTATGAACTTTGGAAAAAACATAAATCAAATTTAGAATATCTTAAAGTATGGGGATGTAGAGCCTAAGTAAAACTCTCAAATCTTAAAATATAAAAATTAGGAGATAAGACAATTGAAAGTGTATTCATAGGATATGCTTAAAATAGTAAGACATATTGATTTTTAATATTAAAAGAAAAAAAAAAGATACAATTGATAAAAACTCTGTCATAGAATCAAAAGATGCAGTATTTTAAAAAAATACATTTCCTTAATAAGGAAACATACACCTTCCACATCTAGAGTTCTTAAAAGAAAGATACTGTAAAGACTGAAGAATCATAACCTAGAAAAAATAAAAGATAAAGAGAAATCTCTTACAACTTAGGAAATTGTTTTTATTTATATTTGGTAGAAGGTGATATAAATGATATTACAAATTCTATAATGATTTTAGATATAGATGAAGACTTCAAAACATTTAAGAAAGATATGAGTTTTAGAGATGCTTCATTTCGGAATGAAGCAATAAATTATGAAATGGATTCCATCATGGAAAATCAAGCATTAAAACTAACTAATATACCTCTGGGATGTCAACCAATAGGTTGTAAATAGATATTTAAAAGAAAATAAAAAATTGATGGCTCAATTAAAATTTTTAAAGATAAACTAGTAGCTAAAGGATTTAGACAAAGAGGACTTGATTATTTTGATACATTTTTCTTAATAACTAGAATAATTATTATTAGAATCTTTGTTGCATTAGCTATGATTTATGATCTAGTAGTACATCAAATGAATGTTAAAACCACATTTTTAAATGATGACTTAAATGAAAAATTTTACATGGAACAACCTGAGGGCTATGTTATGGCTAATCAAGAAAATAAAGTATATAAATTAATTAAGTTATTATATGGTTTAAAACAAGCACCCAAATAATAGCATGAAAATTTTGATCAAGTAATCCAATCTAATGGTTTTAGAGTAAATGAAACAAATAAATGTGTTTACTCAAATTTTTTAATAATAAAATTATAATTATTTTCTTTTTTGTTGATGACATGTTAATATTTGGTATAGATCTTGATATGGTTATTAATACTAAAAGATATTTCTTACTATGAAAGATATGAGTAATGCAAATGTTATATTAAGAATTGAACTAATAAGAAATAGTAATGGAATTGTTCTTACACAATCTTATTACATTAAATTTATTCTTAGAAAATTTATATGATTTGACTATAGACCTATATTTACATCATTTAATCATAGTATAAAGCTTTTAAATAATGATGAAATGTGTATAAGTCAAATAAAATATGTTTGTATCATTGGTAGCTTTATATATGCTATGCATTGTACAAAACCAAGTTTAATTTATATTGTTAGTGTATTAAGTAGTATTTAGATATTTAAAAAAATAATTAATTATGGTTTGAATTATAAAAAACAACCCGATGTTCTTGAAGGATATATAGATGTTAGTTGCATATCCAGTTTAGATGATTCAACTAGTTGATAGATATTTACCGTAAGTGGTACTGCAATATCTTGGGGATCTAAGAAACAAACTTATATAACTCATTTCACTATGGAAACAGAGTTTATTGTACTGGTGGTTGCTAGAAAAGAGACTGAATGGATAAGAAATTTACTTTATGAGGTACCATTATGGCCTAAACTATTGTTTTTGTCATTTCTTTGCAAATTGATAGTGAAGCTATACTATTAATAGTGTGTAATGGTATATATAATGGAAAGTCAAAATATTAAATTAAGGCACTCATATGTGAGACAACTTCTGAAAAATGGAGTGATCATACTAAAATATGTTTGATTGAAAGAAAACTTAGCTGACCATTTTACAAAGAGCCTTACAAAGGATATGATCTAGAAGTCATCTAGGGGCATGAGATTAAATCCAATAAACTAAGTTGACTATGATGGAAACCTAGTATACATTCAGGTTCAATGGAAAAAAAATTTCATAGAAATCAACAATATGCACTAATCAGAGAGATACCAGTATCTCTAATATTTCATCCATACTACATGTTTGTATGGATAATGAATGGTAAGTATTAATACTTTTAATGATTTTCTATCTGTATATAGAAGTGTAAGTTATACATATACACTTCAGATAGATTCACCTATATAATTGTGAAAGTGAGGTCGTTTTCTAAGAGATCTTAGGCTAATCTATTAGAGCACTTACTAAATATGATAATAGCATAAAGTCATAAATGTGTTGGACATGCTTGAACACCAGTAAGGTAAATTATGTGTTCGATATATTCGGTTTAATCAAAATAAGATCCTTAGTTCAATTCTACGATTACAATGCATCTCGACAAATTTTAATATATTTGGACTAAGTGAAGGTTCAAGTTAGATGAAACTTTATCTATGCATAATTTACCGTCTGCCCAAAAATTTATTTTTATTTATTGTATTAATTATAATTTTCTAAACTTTTAAATCATGGTGGGGGATTGTTGGATATTTTTAAAATTTAGTAAAACCTTTCAAATAATATTTATGATAAAAATACATTTTATTTTTGTTATATTACAAAAGTGTTCAAAACAGTTTTTTAAATCAAACTTCTACAACTTTGTCTTTTCATAAACCAATTTGAAATAAATTCAATTGATCAAACAGAATAGATAATTTGGAACTCAGACACATTCAATCGATTGAACAAAATGAGTGAAATTCTAGACTTTGACACATACTTTAATCAATCGAAGTGGGATGTATAGCGCATGGAACATGCCGTGTAATTCATGGTGCAGGTGTGGATGTGGATGTGACATTGCACGAGGTGCGAGGTGTGTGGAGTAACATGTGGCATTTGATGTGCAAGTGTGTTGAAAAGTGATTAACGAAGAGACACAACTCTTCATAAAAAAGGGCCTAACGTCTTTACGAACACTAATAAGTGACTGATCACTTGAAGGGGTGCCTAAAATGTCCAAAGACACTAAAATGTGACTCTATAGAACACAGTCAAAGCCATTGTGTAAATGCACCCATACAAAATCTATAAACAAATAAGTATTACTCTTGTTTATATATATATATATATATATATATATATATATATATATATATATATATATATATATATATATATATATATAAAGACCATAGATACATCGATAGATAAAGACCTTAACAACATAAAAGAAAGGATATATTGAGGTGCAAGAAATCTTACCACATCAAGCACACTCTAGATGTGATGGAATCACACGATAAAAGACAGAATTACTCCTCCAGGTTAGTACTGGACATCTGTATGAAGCATGTTAACACTGTGTTTATCACTTAAAAGATTCGTTGGTTCTGTATTCAAAATAAATAATTGCATGGTTTTTTTTATCCAAAAAAAGAAAAGAAGAATTGCATGGTTTGTTGTAGACTGATTGGAGTACAGCCTCACTTTTCCTATTCCAATAATGAAGAATAGCAACTCAACCCAACCAAGCGTCATCCCAAAATTTGAGGCCACACAAATTTTGTTCTGACTTTCTGCCTAGGGTCATATCTTATGTTAAATCACAAGTCATCAGGCCTTTTCTCCTTGTCCATTTAGAGCTTTCAACCTGTACCATATTTCTCATGCTCAATTGTGCAGCTCTTGGTCTTCATTTCACATGACCAAACCCTCTCAATCAACCATTCCTCATCTTCTCACCTATGGTGTTATCCCTAGACACCTAAGAATGCATCATTTCTAGTCTTTCCACTCATCTATCATAACATCCTCAGCAAGGCTCATTCAATAAAGTAATATTAGTTGATTGCCCAACATTCTGTTTCATAAAGCAAGACTGTCATATAGACCCTATAAGTTTTCCTTCAATTTTATTAATCTGTCAATCACAAAACAATCTACAGGCACCTCTTCAACTTATTCACCCTCTCTTATTTTATGAAAAACATTCTTCACTCTCTTCCCATCAAACAGATATAATGAGAATGGTAACTACGGGGGATCTCTAGGCCATCAAATTTGCTATTCCTTAGTTTCAATTCCTATTTTCTCTAAAATTGCACTAAATATTCCACTCCTCTATAATCCTGGTCAACTAATCCATAACAAACTCAAAATAACAATCTCTAATAAATTAAATCACACCTGCACGAAGCTCTATTTGTAAATATAATAAGACAACTAATTAAACCTCTTTATAAAACTGACGTGTTCATAATAGTCTAACTGGCACCTAGTTGAGGCCCACAAATCCTCCTCATGTTTGGTGTTCAACATCCTTAGGAGCTGTATAGCATGAGTGAGTTTTGGTAGAATTCCGCTGTGTAGGAGATGTAGTATGCTAGGATTTGTAGAAAGAAGAAGAAGAAAGAAGAAAAGAAAGAAGGGAAATTGTATGGAGACTGTATACTCCTCTCACATACTTTGTTATGTTATAAAAGAGAAATGCAATACAAGAATACATGAAAGAGAGTGGCTAATGACACTGATCAAATTTCTAAGTCCCCCTCACCCCCCTTTTTTTTTTCTTCCCTTTTATACCCCCTCCCTTACCTAAAATACCCCTCCCCCTCCCTCTCTCTCAAACC